>CAJPEV010001999.1:0-32841 GCA_905338385.1 Darwinula stevensoni
AATTGATCCTGCAATATTATTTCCTGCACAATTGAAATGTTGTCATCGCCTCAAAAAAAATATCAGCTGAAACCGACAACTAAATAGTTTTTTTTAAAGTAATGATCACTCTTTATTGAACAGCCCTAGTAAATTTTATTATCCAATTTCTCGCCACTTGGGAATTGAACCATGCTGTTACTGGGTGCTCTGACGTCAGCCAACGCTTTCGCACTTTGAGTGGGTGCCAAAACATTGCCAAAACATTGTCTCACCGAGACAATGGTTCTCTGCTAAAACTTTGTAACTTCCAGTTTGACATATTCAGCCGTGGTTGCACCTAGCCGACCATTTGTGGCAAAGGGGATTTAATCATACTCCAAACGGCAAGATTGAAGACAATGGACTTCAATGGGATATGCGAGATGCACACTATGCAAATTCTGGCGACTCCGCAAATGTCTGACAGGCAAGAGAGCAAAAATTCCCCAAATTGTGAAACGCAAGTAAAAAAAAATTCCCTTCGTGGCAACAGCGAGTACTCCGCTGACTAGCAGAAGCCAACAGCACGAAGCGCCGATTCATCGGTGAAAATCACGCCACTTTCCGCCGGGGTCGTTCCGAGGCCGACGAATCCGCGACGCAACGCCCGGCCTGATCATACGTATTACTCGATTTTTCTGCTGGGCCTTTTCCGATTTATCGTTGCGGACATTTCCCAAAGAAGTTTTGCATAGAAACCCGAAATTCATTATCGACTACTTCCACTAGACTCCCCCTTAATTAAAAAAAAAATTATCTGGATAGTTCTGGAATTCATGCAGGATCGAATCACGGTGACCCTCTGGGTAGAGGGTCACCATGGGTCACCAAGGGTCACCAAGGGTCACCTTTGTGAACCTGGCGTCTGCCCAGGCGAAAATCAAATTTCAAATTGAAAACCAGCCGGCAGCGAAGCCACCAGGATTCCCCCCATATGACTCCTCAGCCTCTCTCGTGATCGACGGCTCCTTGTGTCTGGGAACCATTCCGATAAACGACGTCGCTGATTGAACCGCCGGTCAATCCGGATCGACCGAGACGCCCTGAATCCGGCATCAAAATTTCCCCACGCCAGCGATGAGACACTCCTCCAAGAGACGAGGACACCGCCCCTCGGCCCACTTCGAACTCACTGCCGACCTCAAATAATTGAAACCAGCGATTGAACCCAGCAGGTGAATCCAAAAGCAATCATCTTCAATCCAACAAAATAAAAAAAATCGTAAAAGTTCCGGTCACTCCCATGGTAATGGATATTTTAATACGTCACCGATGCTACTTCCTACCGGATAAATATAGAATCGAGCCACCCGGAGCAGATCAAGACAATGTACTGTACAGTACTACAAGTTGAGTACTTCTCTGTACCCAACTCATTCCGACCTAACACCGAGGATCGCCGTGTTTGCTATATTTCGTAATTCAAATTGAATTAGCGAAAATGTTTCTCTGTGTTTCTAGTCAACTGCTGATGCAGCTTACCGGACCTTTCCTTACTTCATAGATTGAGATCTCCAACTCATGAACTCAACATGGGCAGGAGGCATATTTCCATTTCGGTCCAGAGTCTGTTTATGACTGGTCTAAGTCGCATCGAAGCAATTTCGCCGGACGCCCGTTTAGGGCGTCCGGCGAAGGGCGACGGCAATTAAAAGGGTCGCCAAAAAAAAATTCAGAAAGAAGGACACAATGGACAGCTGTAGTTGGCAGGGGTGGAGCAACTAACACTGACCATTGCCTTTACATTTCATGCCACCAACTTCTTTGAGCGGTTTCTTCTGCTACCACTTCTTTATGCGGTACAAAGTATGTAATCAACAGATCACTCAGAATGCCGGGAATCAATTCAAGATTACACATTTTCGGCGATACTTATAAAGCAGGAAATGACAGTTTCTGGTGCTGTGCAATTCCCCATGATCTAGGCCTATGGACCATGTAGATATGGAGAATTAAATTTGCCATAAAACATTGAAATTTAACAGGTGCAAGGAAGTCGATCGCTAAGCATTTATGCAAATAGCCTTCCCCATTAGGAAATTTTGGGGAAATCGCAACCGTTTTGAATTTAAAAGGAAAACTTTGCCTCTTGGACCCGAAGTCCCCCTTTCACAGAAGCGGCAACGTCGACCGACTCACTGTATTTCTTCACAATCCCACTCAGCAGACGCACACACCGAACGCAAGCAATCACAGAGTTATATAATGCTTATTCCGCTCTGCATCAGAGGTAAGGAAGGATGGAAGGAAGATGGGGTAGTAGGGACACGGGATAGGAGGAGGACAGTACTCGAGGAGGACATTACTCGAGGAGGACCACTCGAGGAGGACAGTACTCGAGGAGGACAGTACCCGAGGAGGACAGTACTCGAGGAGGACAGTACTCGAGGAGGACAGTACTCGAGGAGGACAGTACTCGAGGAGGACAGTACTCGAGGAGGACGAAACTCGAGGAGGACGCGAGGAGAACTAAACTCGAGGAAAGCAGAGAACAGTGCGTGGCTGTTGGGTAATGGAGGAAACGTTCCATTATTCCGCGCGTCATCGTGACTAATCGTTCCAGCGAGTCTCGTATGAAGCAAACTCTCGCCGAGTACGTGCCATTTATGAAAGTGCAAGTTGTGCCTTTTCCCCTCTTGTTTCATCATTAAAAGAGAATCACGGTGCTTGCTCATTCATGAATAATTCAACTAAGATCATTTCGATTTTCCAATTTATCCCAGTGCTTTTAAGAGAGGAAAAATAATTGCGGGAACTTGCTCACAATGCGCGTTCGCTTTCCCCAACGACATTCGGCACAAGCCTAGTCCAAATTGGCCCCGATGACTTCGAATCCAGCATAACTTCAACAACAGTGACTAGCGCTTCAAGATCAATAACTTCCAAGATATATAGTTTTTTCAGGGATTGGGCATGCCAAGAGAAAGCGCGCATGATATTTCTCATCTCGTAAAATCAGGATCGTGATGAATGGAGTTCCTGAGTCGTCCAAAGCATGCTCTATCAGTCCCATGTCATGGCTAGTCACCCAGTCCCATGTCATGGCTAGTCAACCAGTCCCATGTCATGGCTGGTCAACCAGTCCCATGTCATGGCTGGTCAACCAGTCCCATGTCATGGCTGGTCAACCAGTCCCATGTCATGGCTGGTCAACCAGTCCCATGTCATGGCTGGTCAACCAGTCCCATCCCGAGGGACTCGCCTTGAAGAATGCGATCCACCCATAGTCTGCTCATTGCTAAACATGGCAACCGATAAGTCGCTTAATTACAGCTGATACTATCATGCAAACAAATAAAAGTAAGCGGTTGAATTTAAGCGCAGATTCGCGAAATGGCTCCAGTAAGAACAGCGATAAACAGTTTAAAGCATTTTTCCCCATACGTGGATTGCAGATAGATATTTTTTTTTTAAATAAATATTTTAGATTTGAAATGGAGGAAAGTGATAATTGAATCACAGGAAAATCACGATGTCCCATCCAGAAGCCAATCGGATGCGAATTTTAATCCACGGTTCGCTAATATCACCACTGGGATTTTTTTGGGGGGAAGGATCATTTAGCACGACTTATGAACGGACGAAATAAAATATGAGAAACATTGGCAAGTCTAAAAACGACCAATTGTGGAAAGGAAATTCTTCACGGACGACATACGAATATGTATATATAATTTGCACATATATAATTTGCTTTCCATATGCATAGTTGTCTCGATCTTGCGATCGCGTTACTTCTCGTTCCAGGGGGAGTAGAGGTTCCTGGTGCTGAAGTCGCGCTGCTTCATCTCGGCGCTGAAGTATTTGATCGTCTTCTGGAGGCCCTCGGACACTTTCACCTGCGACGAAAATTTATATTTTATATTATTAATTTTTACTAAATTAATATTTCGGCCAAAAGTCCCAATTTATAAAAATTAACTGAATTTGGCTGGTATAAAACAATTTCAGATTTTTGGGATTCGGTCTAATCTCTGATAACCTATGTATTTTCTTTTCACTGCATTGGATATGTGTAATTTATTAACTTGTAATAAAATGTCGAATAGAGAGAGGTCGACAGTTCGACTGACGACATTTCTCATTTATTTTTATTTTAATTTCTCGTCTACTGACGGATTTTTTCCCTCGAGATGTTCGAGCCCAACGCTTTGCATTCGGTCACCTTTCGGAGGCACGAATCAGGATGTTTGTTCGCATTTTTACTACGACCCGGTCAGACCAGATTAAAACGAAATAGCAATTCATGGAGAAAATCGAGATGTTCGAGCCCAACGCTTTGCATTCGGTCACCTTTCGGAGGCACGAATCAGGATGTTTGTTCGCATTTTTACTACGACCCGGTCAGACCAGATTAAAACGAAATAGCAATTCATGGAAAAAAAAACGCCTGGAAAATAATTAAGGGAGCGCTGGGCTGACTCACCCTGGGCTTCCAGCCGAGGACCTTCCACGCGAGGGAGATGTCTGGCTTCCTCCTCGTGGGATCGTCCCGAACGCCGTCGACGAGCTTGATCTCGCTCTTGGAGCCGGTCATCTTCTTGATCAGCTGGGCGAATTCGCCGATCTCGTATTCGTCTGGGTTGCCCAGATTCACGGGCATGGTGTAGCTGCTGTTCATGAGGCGCAGAAGCCCGTCGACCAGGTCTGACACGTACTGGAAGCTCCTCGTGTTGTTTCCCTTGCCGTAGATCTAAATTGGGTTCAAAATGTCATGCCCAAAGAACTTCATTGAAATTATGAGAATAGTGCCGCTATTTTTTTTTTCAAAGAGAAAGGACTTGTTGATACATGGGGTACTTACGATCGCTATGGTAGACCTACAAGAGGGTACACGATAAACGCTGCAAAAGTGAACATGAATAAACCTAGTGATCGCCATGATTGTTATTGGCATCGTTATTAAATACTAATCTACTTCTATTTTGGGCTTTCTACGCTAAAAAAACCTACACGAACCAGAGACTTAAGTCACAGCATCTCATCGTGCTCTCCATGAAGAGCATTGAAATGTGCGGTTTATATAATGAAAATATTATAGGATTCCTGTAGGATTCCAAAAAGTATACTACATTATTCTATAAGAACTCCATAGTATTCCTATAGGATCCTATAATACATTTTTTTTTAAAGGGATTCAGCGCCGACTCCGCTCCATCAATATCACCATTTTCGCTTGGTTTTGCCTAGATAATTGGTCGCAGAGGCGACAAACGAACCGTGATGGGAGCGTCGCCGAGAGCCTGGAGGATGAAGTTGGACACGACTCTGCCATCCTGCACGCTCATCCTGGGACCGAAGGTGTTGAAGATCCGGGCGATGCGGACGTCCACATTCTNGCTCATCCTGGGACCGAAGGTGTTGAAGATCCGGGCGATGCGGACGTCCACATTCTCGCGATCCCTGTAGGCCATGCAGAGCGTCTCTCCCAGACGCTTCGATTCGTCGTAGCACGATCGCGGTCCTGTTGGATGATATTCCATGTCAAATCGTTGTGAAATGACGCTCTCTGGATGGGGGCCTTTGCCTTAAGCATGTTGCTCTTTCCATGATCCCTTTCCATGCAAGTTGAGCTTGGACAGCCTCATCGCATTGAGTTAACAGAAGGTGTCCATTACAGCATGGTAATTGAAATCGTGCGGGTAAACTCTAGCGCGTGTGGCCTGGGCTGCAAGTTTTCCTGCATGTTTTGAGGAGGATTTTACCTAATCCAAGATAATCATAGCATACCCTCGTCCCACTGGAGCGTTCTTTTGCCACTTCGATATGAAAAGTCTGAAAATAGTCTCTGCGTCGTAATATCAAATCACAAGTTGGATGAAATGCACTAAAAAGGCCACGAGAGTCGCTAAGGAAAAAACGTGAATTCTTGCACGCTGAACTATGCCAGAGGAAAAGAATCAGTCGAAGTGAAAGGTAAGGAGGAATTTCCCTTTTTGGCTGAAAGTAACGGGTACAATTTGCATGGATATGTCAATTTGCATACGACAAATGCATTCGCATGCTTGCCAACATAGAAATGCAAATTACAGTTCGTCGATTGAACATTCGACCGGACGAACAATGCTTGCAATATATTAAATATTAAATGAGGGGTGCCCAAATCGTATGCTTTATGATAGGACGAGGTGCTGAGGGAGGATTATAGAATGCACGATTTTTCCTGGCTGTTAAGGGTTAAAGCGTCCCAATTCAATTTGCTTTTAATGAAATCATTCATCTACGATGCTGCGTGTCGCATGCGTTCTGCACGTGATATCTCTCGCAAACGCCATGTACTTTTTTATTATCAAGAGTTTATCCATTTCCTGGGGGAAACAGCCCTTTTTCGCTCCTATACCAGCGGCATTGGCACTCTGGGCCGGCTGGTCTTTCACAATGCACATAACTATGCGACGGTCCCTGTGGCATCCATGGTAACTATGGGATCTATGGTAACGATCAACGATGCAGAAATGATGCAGAAATACAGCGATCCGTGCCAATGATGAAAGCAGTGGTTTCTTCTTCCAGCATCAGAAATTTACAGAATTTACAGAAGGAACTTCTCCATTAGCCTTCACAATGAGAATTAATTGGTACTTAATTGGCAATTACATTGCTGATTTCAGGAACAAGGAGCGAATGCTATCGGTTGGGTATGGAGCGACGTGAGCATGCATCACGTACGCGTTACGTTATCTCACATAATCCGCCGCAGGTCGTGGAGGACGTGACCTTGGCAGAAACAAACAGGAAACAGAAGTCTGATGGCGAATTTGGGAGGATGTTCAGCGTCATGAGCGATATACATGGGCTGTGCATGATCCGCTTCTACCAATCATTGGGGCTTACGAGAAGCAGATCGTCCTGGAATGTTTTTAAAGGGTCAAGAAGTGAATTTAAAAAAAAAAATCATGTTTAAAATGGAAATAAAAATTAAATACCATCATGGCTAGGTATTCATTTCTAGTCGGGGAGAAAAACAGGTCACCCTTTGCCCCGACAATTTATCGAAGAGAATAATTAGATGTTAGGAAGCAACTAGTCAATGGAAGAGGATGGATGCGTTCATGAGTGATTCATGTGTTTCATGAGTGATTCATGTGATTCATGAGTCACCCCGTAGTCCCGCCCCATTGTGTCTTTCCGGCATGTTAAGTATGGCCATTGCTGTGTTCGTCGATGAATTATTCCCTGAGTTTTCGGACTCCAGGAATTTATGGTTTGGTCTCGTATGCATTTGTAAGTAAAGAGCACATTATGGTATTTAATCATTATAAACTCCGAAATTCGTATCACAATTTTCGATGTATTTGAGTCTGCTTCATGCTGCAAAAAAAGTACATTTTTGTGCTGACTTCAGAGAACATGAATAGGTGAGATCCTTGCATTTCATCGAGATTAGGTCGATGGAGATATAAAAATCATCGGACACGAAGAAGCCTCATTACCCATTCTTCCGCTTAATAATCGGGGCTGAGGCTAAAAGAAAACCTTTCACCATTAACATTACCGGTTCTCTTAACCGCGTCCATAGTGGGAAATCCATTGCCGCTTAAGTTTGATCATTACCTCCATACGTTTTTCTCTCAGATACTATTTGGCGGACCACCAATGTCGAGAATGTCGGCTTGCCATTGCTGTAGATGAGATGCCGATGAGCGGCGAAATGAGAAGTGTATTGAATGAGATGAAAATAGGAACATATGGTAGATCCTTCCGCTAAGGCAGCATATCAGAGGATTTAAATAAATTATGGAAACTTGGTTATAGTGGCGATTCAAAAGTATATGCATCAGACTGTTTCAACTCATGCAATTCACGGGTACCTCTGTCATGGCCTAGATGGCGAGATTGTCGCTCCGAGCTTCCATACAGTACTCGCTAACGAGGTTATTACATCACCCTGCGAACTTTATAAAGATGCATATCGTAGATGCCTTCAAGTTAAGAGCAGACATTATGGTAAGGGTCCATTGCGGCCTATCCCAATAAAACATTCGATTCGCAAATCCTTAAACCATGGATTTCCCATAGAGCGCGTCCGTATGCTTAGGCTTAGACTCGGCGAAGTCAAACTTCTGAGTGAGAAATTCCACTCGAGGAATTCTGAAAAACACCATCGTCCTCCTTGCTGTATCAGCTCGTAGAACGACCTTTCCTCTCCACAGCGCGTTCTCAAGCCAGGCCTTATCCCACCCTCGAGGCACAGTATGAAGCCGGTTCTCCCTCTATGCCTTCGAGGGAGAAGCTTCACAGACGAAGACTTCATTAAGCCCGCGATCGTCCAAGTCATTCAACACTTTTCTTCATCTTTGGATCTTTAGGAAGCCTCTGAGGATTCCCAAGTAGCTTACTGTTATGCTTTTGTGTCGGTTGCAGATTAGGGTCTCGAACTGTTTGGGTCTTTCCATGTCAAACGAATTAAATGAAGAAAATTGACCTGAACCTACTTCGACTTCCAACTTTTTCTCACGGAACAGTTGCAAGAAGCGCATTTTCTCGAGTCTTTTTTGATCCAACGAAACAGAGAGCGATAGAAAGTTGAAACTTGGCGCAGAAGTACCTTTGCTGACTCCTGAGTGAGACAAAGACAAAAGTAAGACAAAAGTAAGACAAAAGTAAGACAAAAGTAAGACAAAAGTAAGACAAAAGTAAGACAAAAGTAAGACAAAATTTAAGATAAAATTTAAGATAAAAGTGCATTAGTCGAGATTTAAAAAAGCACCAATGCCATGACAAAACACGACAATGCGACCAGATTTCGGTACTGTCAGTCAATATTCACATCGCAGTGCCTCGAGAAATGCGTAATTTGGGGAGCTTATATTTGGCATGGATCAGTTTATCCCTAGGCTCTAGAGGCTCAGCAAATTGCAATTTGAAATGGCAATTTCCCGAAAATCCAGGGAAAAACATTTCCTTCCTTTCCAAGCAGAGTTGGCCCAGTTACGCGAAAACTGCGGTATCTCTGAATCGACTGAACGTAGGAGGTTTCTTGCCCAGGCCGGCATGACCTAGGGCTCTCGACCCAAAACGCTACGCCTTCATATGGGCTAGGCAGAGGGACTCATTCAATTCGAGTCCATCCTGAACTCCAATTGAATCGACGCCTCCTCGTCCTCGTCGAACTCGTCCACGTTCGCTCTCATCGCGTGACAGGAAGGTTGCGCATAGTCGAACGGGCGGATTCCCTTATTGATTCCCTTATTGCCCTGATCTAAAAAAAAATAATTGAACCAAATGGAGGGCAGGGGATATTTGTTGAGTGGAGAAACCCGAATTCATCGATCCTGGAAACTGACAAGAACCCCCAAAAGGTTGAATTTCGGGCAGTTGCTAATAGGAATTCATGCAAAATCTCCGCAAATACCCTCATATTGTTCAAGTAATTGGCCTGAAAAAAAAATTGTGAGGCGATCCCCAAAACGAGAGGGCATTGCACATACCGACTGGGTTGACATTGCCCCAATATTCCTCCGTCTGAGGGTGGACCTGCGGGTCGCCGTACACCTCGGATGTGCTCGTGAACAGGAATCTCGCCTTATTCCGTCGAGCCAAGTCTGAGAAAACCATTACCAATGTGGTGAATCATATGGTAAATAACGGTAATAATTAATTGATGCGAATCCTTCACTCTCACCCAGCATATTCCTGGTCCCCTCGGTATTGGCCATGATGGTCTTGATCGGATCCTTCATGTATTGCGGCGGGGAGGCGGGGCTGGCCAGGTGGTAAATTTCATCCACCTGTTTATAACAAAAGCATACCGATGAATCGCTCAAAAGGGCAAAAGAATACGACATCCTCCAACTCCAATACGACAAGAAAACAGAGGAAATAGTAAGGGAACCCAAAAACATGTATTGTAATTTAAGAACATTTATTGCCATCTAAGAACATTTTCGCCATGTCCAGCGAATCGACCAAGTCTGATAACAATCACAATGAGCTTCCAAAAACGTTCCCGATCTGAGTCACTTCCGCCCGAAACAGAGCATTCTCGTGAGAAGACGTTTGCCTTAAAAGGTTAGGAAAAAAAGGTTAAAAAGGTCAGTCCTACCATATTTGGTGTTCGTAGCAGTTACGAACTGACCTCAGAGGGTCAGTTTAGTGCGCCCCCTAATCCGCTCGATCTGCTGCGTGATGCAAAAAAAAACGAGAAAATGATGACAGATTTCGACTCAATTTTTTAAATGACAACTTTCAACTCAATTGTTTATGACAGACTTCGACTCAATTTGTTCAATGACAGCCTTCGAATCAATATTTTATATGACAGTCTTCGACTCAATTTTTTAAATGACAGCCTTCGAATCAATTTTTTTATATGACAGCCTTCGACTCAATTTGTTAAATGACAGCCTTCGAATCAATTGTTATGTTCCTTAAGCAGATCCTTTAATGGCTCCCTGAAACGCTCTGTCAGCCACCTGCAATGGCATTTGTCTTCCCGTGAGAATAGCAACAAAGGTCCATTACGGTCGGAAATGCCTCTGGCCAGAAACCTATTTTGTCTGCAATAAATAATAATAATACAATAAATAATAAATAATAAGAATAATACCGCAAAATCTCTCCGAGTCGATTAAACGATTCGTAAAGAACTCCTGCCATGACTGCACATGCAAGTCCTGCAGAACGGAAAAGTTATACATTGCAGTACTATTTATCATTCATTTTAGGTTATTATTTATTACTCATTTCACACTTACTCATTATTATATTTTTATATTTCATTTTTTTTTAAAAACTATTAGTGGAAACTTCCATCGATTGAGATACTGCTCACCATTAATACCGAGCACCGCAAGCTGCCATCGAGCCATGCGTTATTCAATCAGCGCTCTGATGCGACTCGGGAGCTCTGAGAGCCAAAAAGATGTGCGCAGGACGGTTCCCAGTAACTAAAAATGCCATATCTTCAGCGGCCATCTGCATTTCCCTCCACGATCGGCGAGAAAATGTGCATCATTCGTTAAACGGAAGCGGGGGTTGAGGAAATCCTCGCCCGTGGACTCCTGCACTTCCCGGTTCGACCGTTTCCCCACGATTTGGAAACATCCGCTTCATCCGCGGTCAGGAGAAGAACATGCCGCGAAACACGAAAATGGGAGGAGGCCAGTGCAGGATGACCGAAATGCACTGGAGTTGAATAGGGTATAGGGCAACTTGGGGGAATTTGGCCGTTGGGGGAATATGGCCGTTGGGGGAATGTGGCCGCTGGGGAAATGTGGCCGCTGGGGGAATATGGCCGTTGGGGGAATATGGCCGCTGGGGGAATATGGCCTCTGGGGGAATATGGTCCTTCACAATGGAAGCTCCCACCAGATTGATTAATCAGGTCCTACTCTTACTTCACCCCAGAGGCACCTGTTCACTTTGATCACTGTGTTCGATGACTCATCTTAAAAAAAACCCACAGTCTCTAGATAGTCTGCTTTTCACAGCAGGTCCGATTCAGGTAATGGGTTTCCTAGCTTAATGTATTTCTTTTTCAACTGATGAGCCACCTTTGTTATGTTTCAAGGTGCTCATCAGGTTCCAGCATGTTTCGCACGTACCTCAAAAACCGCGGGTGTTTTTTTTGTGGGAGGAATTGGCCGTATTCCGCCAACAATATGGCCTCTTGAGGCCAACTTGGGAACGATCCATGCACATTTTTTGCACATACCTTCCCGGGAATTGGTAAAATTGGCATCGAGCAAAACTTTAGCAACATTGTAAAAGTCAAATTCGACCTTGATGGGCCGTTCGGACCAGGTTTCAATGTTTAGGGAAATATTCCCCCAAAATTTCCTTCGCATCCATTTTAAAAAAAAGGGAAACGGAATGCCAATAAAGGCAACCGCGATTATAGCGACGATTTTTCCCTTGTCCCTTCGTTACGACCGAGTTCAACTGTGATCCATAAAACCAATGAATGCATTGTTCGCGTGCAGCCGTGCGAAAACTCTGCCCTTGCAAAAATATTCTGATAACCTCCACAGCGAGGCTATTGGCATCGAATGGCCAAGTGCCATTTTTCACTGGTTTGCAGCCTGGCAAAGTGCAGAGATGCCCCCAGGAAGCATGCAATTGCGATGGCTACGCCGCAACATGCAACTGACATGGAACTTGAGCGCTTGAGATAAATGTCATGATGAACGAGAGAGAGAGAAAGAGAGAAGAGGACCACGCCGTATTTTCAACGCCAGCCCGATGCAATCGCGCATCTGACTCGTCGGCGCGGTTCGCCCGAATGCGAGCGCTTTTAGGACGCTGGAATCCCTTCAAGGATGCAAGGCGTCGCTCGGGCGGGAGGCGGATGCTCTCGAAAGACCCGCAGGGTAGTGAACCTACAGCGATGCATAGTGGCGATGTCGTGATGCCACGAGCTGCCTTCTACTTGCGTGCCCACTTAATAAACTGTTAATAAACTCGTATTGGTCAGGACAGGATGACCGAGCATGATCGTGGGGCTAAAATGAGTCTACTGCATTTAATGGGCGCTCGATGTATACATTTAGCAGGACAACGCCCTCCGCCAGGATGCGCATATTCATTGTTTGGGCACGTTGATACCATGGCATCAACTTGCTGCCATAGCATGCTTAGAGCCCAGACACAACCCGATTGAACTCCTGTGCGACCAACTGGAGTACCGACTTCGAAAGCATATCCCACATCCCTTTTGTCCGCATTTAATCTTCGTTGCTATCTGAAATCATTCTGAGCCTGTTAATACCACGACTCCCCATTCTGCATGGGGTCTGATGAAATTCCTTTTTAATGCATGGCAATACCACTTAGAAAAAAATCTGACTACGGCCGTACCGCCGGCAAACTCATCTAGACTCTAATTTATTTTAGTCGATATCAACGGGAGAACCATATTTGAGAATTTGAGCACAATTGCAATCCATCCTCTATCAGTCCCAAGCCGCAGCAAAGAAGCAAAAAGCGATCTCACCTCCAGGAAAATGGGCTCCACGGCGTCGTGGAGGAGGAATCGGAAATTGGGATGTCCCAGCCAGTGCTCGATGTTCCGCCTCTTCCCCGTGATGAGGTTGTCCAACGCGATCACGTTGTGTCCATCCTTGATGAGGCGGTCGACCAGGTGGCTGCCGACGAAGCCGGCGCCGCCCGTCACCTGCGCGGTCGCGGTGGGAATGACCTCTCAGTATTCAGGCGAAAATATGCAATTCCATTTTTTAGCATTAGGACACGCAGTATTAGTTTCTTTTTCCTGCCAGTTTCGTTTCTTGAAGTTCTTTTTTGTCTATTTACTAAAAAGAGCATTTCTTTGGAGCACGAATTAAATATATCCATCATTTAAATATAGTGATACATTGCATAAACTGCATACGATAATAACAAAAAAATCAATTTAATCGATCGTCATCAAGATGAAGTGCCACGGAGGAAATCTCTGTACAACCCTAAGCAAAATCTCGTCTGGAACCAGTGACTTTATTTCCACCGCTCGACGATTAATTTGGTTAATAATGACCTTGGTTAATAATGACCTTGGTTAATAATGACCTTGGTTAATAATGACCTTGGTTAATAATGACCTTGGTTAATAATGACCTTGGTTAATAATGACCTTGGTTAATAATGACCTCTATAGAAAAAAAAGCATTTTATTAATAGAATACGGGGAATATATATATCGTGAGCGAACCTTAGTTTAGTCTTAATCCAGACTCCTTATCTTCAATAGCAAACATGCAACTTACACAAATTACATTCATAATTTGTGCATTGTTTCATGTAAGCTTCTATCGTCATTTTTTTTAATGCAAGAATAGAGCATATTTAAACTCGTGGTGCAGTCTGCTGCGAATTAACCACTGAAGTAATCCAGCCTTTTATCAAAAACGACAGGTCATATGGTCTGCCGATGTAACTATAGATTGGCCTCGAACTGCAGACATTTATCCGGCAACTAAGTAGGCCCAGATATATCTGGACGAAATGAGTGTGAAATATTTTGGGAAAGCCGAAGGGACAGCTGAGATGCTCACCAGTATCCTCTTCTGATCCACCTCGCGACGAAAGGCGACGACCCCCTCGATCCTGCCCGAACCGGTCGACCGCCCCGCCGGACCCATTGGCACCGCCGGACCCATTGGCACCGCCCGGGCGTGTTGCGGGAACAGCGCCAGCATGAACATCACGATCACCACGATGGCCATCACGTAGCCGGTGAACGTGGAGCGGGAGGGCATGGACGTGTTGAACGACTGGGCGAATTCCTTCCAGTCGGGTGGCTGTGAAGGTTGGAGAGCGTGAGCGTGAGCGTGAGCGAAGGGTTCGCTAGAAAAATCTTACAAGAGACTCGCTCATGGTGGAAAAAAAAGTCTATTACATGTGTAAAATATTTACATATGATGCATATGTTTTGTTTATTTAAATGTATAAGCGTCTGATAATATGATATCTGGTAGACAGCCTCATGGAGTTGCGTTCTTCTGTTGCAGGCAAACAACGGCAGAGGTATCGACGGGGCCAAGAATATTCATCGTTGAGGATCGCGCTGAGACCAAGTCCGTCACGCGTGCGCAAGCGGACGCAGGAGGACAACGCGGACGATGGAGGCAATTCAGGGCGACGGCGAACCAACGGCACTTGGTCGAAGGCGTGTCGATTCCCGTCGCTGAATTTGATTGATTGTCTCATCTTGACAGAAATTTTTACAGAACGAGTTCGGTTACATCTCTTCAATTATTATTCCGGATTTTCCTAATCAGGAGTCTCACTAGAATCCTCGAGGCATTAGGGGATACTCATAACGAGCGGATGAGAATATTTCTTGAAAAATGATGCAAAAAATACGTTTCCAATGAACACCCACAAAACCTCCCTAACCCACGAAACCTCCCTAACCCGCAAAACCTTCTAAACTCACAAACCTACCTAACCCACAAAACCTCCCTAACCCACAAAGCCTCCCTAACCCACAAAACCTCAAAAATGTACAAACCTTCCAATTCCACAAAACCTCCCAAACTCACAAAACCTCCCAAATTCATTAACCTCCCAAACTCACAAACCTCCCACACCCACCTGCTTCTCATCTCCCAGCGCGCCAAGCAGCGCCGCGTCATCATCAGAGGCATCATCCTTCTCCTCCTCGGCGTTCTCGACCGGTTCGGGCTGGCTCTCCAGCACCACGGAATGGGAAGGGACGGAAGAGACCATTCTCTGGGGAGGCTGCTCCGCTTCGTGCGAAGAAATCCCGTGCGGAGCAATCCCGTGCGGAGCAATCCCGTGCCTGGGGAATGTCAGCGTGGAATGCGATGCAGCGAGCGATTTCGCGATAGGTTCGTGGCGACGATGCCGTGTCCGAGGGAAGTGTATGAATACGTGTAATGTTTTTCATTGATGATGTAATATCGAGAGCCTCACATATAATGGTAGCCATTATATGTGAGGCTCTCGGCTTCCAGAAACCATGTGTGAGGCTTAGGCAGAAATATCAGGAATGTTTTTCTTTTCCTTCGGCATTCCGCCAATTTGAATCGTCATTCCCAAAGCGCACGCAGAGAGCCGAAAATGTCTGCCGCAACACGATATTCCAGATTAAAATTAGGCTGATGCGACTGATCCAATCTCCTGCATCATGCATGAGAATCATGGATGTAATTTAATACAAATAACAAAAATTGCATATTCCTGATTCCAATCGACTCTCGTTAATTGGAGTACCTTCAATATGGCATGTTGTATCTCCGCAAATAAATTGAAGAAAAAAATGAGTATGTTTCTGCCAGAATAAATTGAAGTTTTTTTTTCAATTTGTTTCGCGAAATTTTTAGAGAAAAATGGAAACGCACGGAATCTGGCACGGAATTCCGGATTTTTACGTGTCAGCTTCTGCGCCTTCTTGGGGGAAGTGCGTGCCGGCAGCGATAGCTTACGCGATGAATGACACCGCAGAAGTTGTTTACCGCGATCAATCGCGAATGCACTGGAGCCCGCTTGCGTCGGGGGGACCGGTACTATTTTTAGCTATGTGTACTAGAGTACGAGTACTACTTTGCGACGAGTACTTTGTGCGCATGCTCTCGCCTACTCGCTGTGAGAACTACGAATAATTATGTAATTGCTTTTAATTAATTTTAAAATGATCGCATTGTTCTATCAATTTTCGCATAATGGCAGTGTAAATTGCGCATTGCGTCGTTGAATTGAATCGAGAGCGAGGAGCACATTAGACGGGGCACGGAGCACATTAGACAGGGCACGGAGCACATTAGACGGGGCATGGAGCACATTTCACGGGGCACGGAGCACATTCAAGAAGGCACGGAGCACATCTCGAGCAGAGCACGTCCGACCCGATGGAGCACTGAAGTCACCGCTCAGTCTCGCGCAACCGTGACTCCTCGCTTCTGCCCGGCTCCCAGCGGATGACGGCGCGGATGACGGCGCGGATAGCAGAGGAGGAAAGAAATACGGAGAAACGGATACCGTCATCGCAAGCGACTCGAACCTCCTCGGCGGCTCGCCCCGCCGAGGGAAGCACCGCTCCGCTGGATGATGCACGCCGCCGCCCTCTTCGGCGAGGAATTCCGCCGAGAAATCACGAGAATATGAGGGATATCTAGTGGGACGAATATCTAGTGGGACGAATATCTAGTGGGACGAATATCTAGTGGGACGAATATCTAGTGGGACGAATATCTAGTGGGACGAATATCTAGTGGGACGAATATCTAGTGGGACGAATATCTAGTGGGACGAATATCTAGTGGGATGCAGCAAGCGTTCGCTACGTCCTCCCGACATCGTGGCGCCCGTGAATGATGCTAAATTTGCTCACGAAAGTTCAATTTACAGAACCTTCCCGCACGACCCGCACCGACGTCCGGGCAAATGTTTGGGCAAATGTCCGGGCAAGTGTCCGGGCAAGTGTCCGGGCAAGTGTCCGGGCAAGTGTCCGGGCAAGTGTCCGTTTTGCCTGGGAGAATTTGCCTTCAAATATCGGCTTCCAGTATCGGAAGAAACTTGATGAAAGTCCATCTTCGCTTAATACATGTTTACGAGCTTGCGATTCGCATGTCGTCACCGTGTCGCTTCAGTTCAATATAGTTATGACTTTTTAGGAAAAGAAAAATTGGTCCAATTCTAAAGCAATTATTGACATAATATGTACTTCCACATTTTATTATGCAATTGCATTGAACGTTTATATTGCAGGTCAACCTGGAAGCAAAAACGGTGCAAAATTCTATCGACCCTTGAGAATGTGCTAATTTTTAATTTAATTTAATTTAATTTTAAATGTGCCTTTCACGTGGGACTCGCGTCACTTCAGTTCTGAGGACTGGCGAGGACTGGTGAGCCATTGGCGGACTTGGGTCGCCGGGCTCGGTTGTTTCACCTTCGCGGCCGGCGTGAAGGTGACAGTCGCTGACGGTGACTGTTGCTGACGGTGACTGTTGCTGAAGGTGACACTGGAGAGGAAGGAATGTCGGGTCGAGAATTCCCAGCATCATCTTGTTCGTCGTATTCCCGTGGTGGCAGCAGCGAACGGTTACTTAACCGCGTGGTTATTGTGCGAAATTATTACTTATTTTATTTCAGTCATTTCTTGATAGGTGGCACGCATAAAAAGAAAACGCTTCTTTTATTTTCATAATACGCCATCAATACAACACTAGTAACTTTATTTTAAAAAATACATAGTGAAACGAATGTCGGCCTTTTCCCAGGAATCGAAGCTGTCCAACTTACCACAGCGCCAAAAAGGAAGCAATGGACGCAAAAGGACGCAAAAGGACGCAAAAGGACGCAAAAGAAAGTTCGTGCCTGGCGGAGGATGACGCCGCCGCTATTCGAAATGTGCTTCATCATTTTCAGGGCGAATCGGTTTGCCTGCAGTCGAGCCGGGTCCCTGCGATCATGGCAGCTATGGCGGACGGCTTCTCGGCGACTCGATTCCGACCTGTATTGACTGCTAAGCAATGACACGTATGAGGAGTGACAAGAGCTTACAGAAATCTGACTGTAGTCGATGTTGGACTCCCAGAATTGAGGTGGAAGCCCCTCGTAATACCTGGCCTCACGTGGCACTAGGCCTTGTATGGCACCATGCCTCACGTGGCACTAGGCCTTGTATGGCATCATGCCTCACGTGGCACTAGGCCTTGTATGGCATCATGCCTCACTTGGCACTAGACCTTATATGGCATCATGCCTCACGTGGCACTAGGCCTTGTATGGCATCATGCCTCACGTGGCACTAGGCCTTGTATGGCATCATACCTCACTTGGCACTAGATCTTATATGGCACCATGCCTCACGTGGCACTAGGCCTTGTATGGCATCATGCCTCACGTGGCACTAGGCCTTGTATGGCACCATGCCCCACGTGGCACTAGGCCTTGTATGGCATCATGCCTCATGTGGCACTACGCCTAAAGCCCTGTGACGCTTATGAGGCAATCTGCTCGCCGTCTAGTCTGGGAAATTTCGTTATGAAGGCATACATTTTTTTACCAATTTCACTATTCGCTGGAGTATTTGATCGTTACATTTTTTGCTACCTGAAGTTCAATATGAAATTCTGTGGTCGAATCCTTGAGACGTCGGCTCCACGACATCGAATTATTCGCCTGTATTTCAACAGGCCACATCAAGTGATTTCTAAGGTTCGAAAAAGCATTTAAATCATCGTCGCCTGATGTCAGAATTCAGCGCTTTCCCGTCTGATTCGCTGAAGAGAAAAAAAAATTAAAAACTCCCGTCGGCCCCTCCAACTCGGTATTCCACGAATCTCGTGGATTTCGGCTTTCATGAGACTTTTCGGCTTCTCAGCCTTGCCTATTCTAATGCTGGTTTCCTGGCTAGGAAAATTCCTCGTCGGAGTCTGAGTCATATTGCAGTGCCGTTTTTCCGACGCGTTTTCAATCGTTTCTTATCTTGTATATACTATATATATATATATATATATATATATATATATATATGAAATGCATGTCAAGTCAAAACATTGAACAAAACCATCAAGATTGCCAACATACAGTTCATGCCGTTGTGGGGCATCTTCGCAAGTCCATTCGCCATGGTGGCATTAATATATAATATATTTATAGCAAAAAAAAACAAATTACATTAAATTGCATTGTGGAGTCAGGGAATATCCACCAAAATTGGTATGAATTCCTAACAAGCTGGACAGCAGATAATTGAATTTTTTAAAATCTTGTTCTCTTTCGGAACTGTGAAGTCGCTTCCTTCAACACACTTCCTCATGCCGTCCTGTTTCTTTTGCAGCTCTTCCTGTTATCCTCTCGGCTACGAAAGGGACTCATCGGCAGAACTTGCTTCGAAATGTATCGAACGCTCGAATGCCGAGGAATGCCAGCTACATCAGTGCAACCAAACTTTCCATGGCCTTCTCTTTCATCAAGGGGAAGGGCGATGCTCAGGGGGGAACTTTCCTGGGGAACTGTAGTGTCTGGGATGGGATAGAGAGGGGGAGGAATGGAGGTTGGATTCGGTGGTGCAGTGTTGGGACGCCTGAGCGGCGACCAGGAGGCACGGGTTCGATTCCCGACCCTGCCCCCTTTTTCTTTTCGTCCTCTCGTGACATTCATCTCTATCCTCCCGGCCACCTGCATTACAGTGCCGGAGGGTGATTCCATTGCTGGATCGCTACAGTGGGTAGTAACTAATATTCTTTCGAGCAAGGTGTCATTTCGTATTTGCGACACCCAGCTCGGTAACTTAAAGGAAACCATAAAGTTCCCCTATTTGGCATTCGCGAAATATTGAAATATTAAATTTCCCAGTTCAACGACAGGTACTTCAGATAGTATACATATATTCTGCGTCAGTAATTGAAAGTCGGAGACAAGAGTCAATCTTTTATCAATATATATATACTGTATATATATATACGAAGCTAGATACAAAAGCCGAAGACGTCGCGGAGGACGGCTTCAAGACGTCCTCTTGACGTCCTAGAAATCACCTTGGCGGAAGTCCAGGGAGGCCCGAGGGGGGAGGCAGCGGGCTCGGTCCACCCACCGACGTCTGGACCGTCGACTTCGTCGGGGTCAGGCTGCCGCCGCGTATCGTCGCCGCGACCGTTATCTCCCTCGCGTCCATATTTTTTGGACCATATATGGAAATCCCCAACGCGAGGCACTTTTTGAGAGATTCCAGTTTTTATTCTTCCTCTCCTATTCGTCGCACGTGCAACAAATAAATTTAAAGGTTTGAAGAGAATATGACTAAGAGAGTCATCCGCACGACTCTCTTAGTCATGACTTCCTCGAGGGAAACGCGAAGTCACGATGTTGACTCGAAAGCGGTCGCATCTCAAAGTCGCCTAGATTAACCGTCGGCGTCAACACGGGCAAACAAATATATATTGGGAAATGGTCTCCACATGCATCTCCTTCAGTGTCCTTCATTCATTGTCCTTAAGGACTTGAACTGCACGACGCGGATGATCGTTTCAATTTGTTTCCGGTTTGTGACCTTGACCTGCCAAATTGTCGGAAGTTCGCCCATAAAATCCTCTGAAAAGAAATTTTTTATTTATTGAGATGGAATCCATAAAAAAGGACCAGAAGTACAACGCAACAATCAGATTCCAATATTTGTCATACATTTCACGTATAATGGCCCACGTAGCACACCATCGGTGAATCGACATTGGCCAGCCAATGTCGATTCGATATTGGAATTTTCAGTGAAAATTAATCATCATGAAATTAATTTTCTTAAGGCGACGTTGAATCTCAACGTTCGCATGAGACAAGTCTCAACAGGTCCTGCAACCAGTGCGCATGCGCCATATTATATTATCATATTATCATAATTATTACTTCATAAATACTTCATCACGTCGAATATGTATAGGAAATCCAATGCCTTCCCCGGCGTTGTGTGTGGAGAAAATTTCGAACGCTGTTCTGAATTTACTTGGGGGGCGTGACGACCGCTTGCGTGAGGTGATTTCGCTTCGTTGGCGAGTTGTCGCCATCGCACGTCGGGGTCGGGAAGTATTGTTTGCTCCCATTTCTCGCCAGATGTCTCGCCCGACGTCTGCTGATGTGAGGTTGAACGGACGATGCCCTCGCGATATTGCTCTTTTCAATATCGACTCAATGCAGACTCCAGTTTGAAACATTGATTCCAAATTGAATTGTCATTTTGGGAAGCCTGTAGACGAAGCTGTCGTTGTGCAGTGTTTTCACGTTTGTCTCTTCTTCGGATAACCTATAGTGCTGCGATACGTGGTAAATGAATTTACCATACACATGTATTCGTGTTAAACAACAAAAAAAAAACATTCAAGTGGGAAACGCTCTATATACACCATCAACTTCGTTCTTACTGGTCAAAGTGGACATGGGAAATCTGAAATCCAGGATTCTCGCTAGCATGAAGTTATCAGCAGATCCTTGAAGCTCAGACGCCGACGGTGACAATGCTCCGTCACAGCAGATCCTTGAAGCTCAGACGCCGACGGTGACCGTGCTCCGTCACGGCAGAGAGGCAGCCTCCATGAGGCTCCCCCTTTTCATTTCCCGAAATGGTTTCCAGCGTTGAACAAATTCCCTTCCCAGTATGCATTTCATCGTCGCAAAGTTTTCAGAAAGTTTTCCGATAGCGTGGGAGACGTCCCATTAGTTTCAGGAATTTGATTCGAGAAATTCTGATCGTAGGACTATTGTCGATTTAATAAATATTATGGTAATTTCCATTAAATTATGAGGTTTTCTGTTTTTATTTTTTTGGGCTCACAGGCTATTTTCCAGAGAGGTAATTGAGCAAGATTCCCTCTGTTGATGAAAGAGCAATGGAACTGCGATTAAGGTTTTTTTTTTTTTTTGGGGGGGGGGGGGGGGGGAAATGCTATGTAAATGTAAATGTAAATGGAAGCTATATTTGGGACCATACTCGTATTTAAAACCTTATTTTCATTACAGACATCGCGCTCAGTTGACGAACTTTATGTTTGTATTACACGGTTTTTAGCCTTTAGAGCTCTTGAACCATTGTCATTCTTGGCTGCTGGCGGGGGGCGTGTTCATTAGCATGTAATTAGTGCTGTAGGTGGTTGGCACTAATTAAAGGTCATATGTCATGAGTTGGCAATGCTGAGAGACGTTGAATAATTCATGATTTTTAAAGAAATCACACGATTGTCTCTTATTTTATCGCGTTGCGAAGCTTCTCAAAGAATGATGTTCGCTAACAAATATGAACGGACCAGAAAGCTGAACATTTAAAAAAATTTAACATTTTTAAAATTAATTTAAATTTAACTTGACAATTTAAGTGCGAAAACTCAATTTCAACTGAATTCATTTGGTCACGTGCAAGGGAGAGATGACAAAGGCGAGTATGCCTTGCAATCAGAGCAGCCACACGTCAATATGCCCAATTAAATGTTGCAAACAGAGATAACAACTTGCGAAATACTGTATGTTCAGAATTGGATTGAACATAGAAGAGTCATATTTGAGGAAATGAAACGAGTAAAGCATAAATGAATAACATTTGGCAGCACTGTTTTATAAATTCGCTATGGGTGAACAGCATTGACAGCTGAAGCTCTTTGTACTACTGCTGCGGATACATTAGCCGAAATTTCCTGTTTTTTCTTTGATGTGACAGATTCCAAATTCATTGTATATAAATGCGGATGAGCATTGCAAATAGTTTTTGGCATCCTTCCCAGGACGGCTTTCACCCGAATTATCAGATCTTCAAGAGAGAAGGCGCTCGTATCGAAATCTCGGAAAACTCTATATACCTTCCGAAAAGGGGTGTATTTGTCATTTTCAAAAGTACAACCCGCTCCATGGATCAAAGAAATTCCCTCCGAGATTGCAGCTTCGCATTCATTTCGGGGATATTGACAGTGAGTCGCCCTGTAGTTCCAGTTGCACGGGAGGTCCAGGATGACCTCGGGTCTCGCGTGCAGGTACATGCTCATCATCTCTTGCTCCACTAAACCCAGATTCCGCCAATGTTCGCTGTAGATGTCTTCGAGTTTTGACTCGAAGTTGACTTGCCTTAGTTGTGTCAGGTTTAGCAGGAGAACGCCGACATTTATTCCGTATCCTTTGTAGGCAGGAAGCGGAGGGACCCATTGGTTCAAAAGGGCCTGCACAGAATTGCAACTCCCGTTCTCGTATTCCATCGCTGCTCCAATGTACTTAGAGGTTCCCATGACATGGAAATACTCCCACAAGTTCTCAATCGGGCTAAGGAGGATAGAATCGAGATCGACCAAGATGACAGAGTCGACATCATGAAGGATCGAACCGATGAAAATCTTCATCGTGATGCAGGCTTTGAAGAGGCCTTTCCATTTCTCCGTGGAATGCATCGGGTATTGGACTTCTCGGAATTCGATGGATACTCGCGGTGGCAGCATCTTCCTCAGCTTCGCCACAACGCTGCACTTTCCGGTCTGGTCCGCCACTACGACGAGGTGGAATGGTGCCTCCGATGTGAGTAGCATGGATTTCATGAGCGTGAGGAGGAAGTCTGCCTTGTTGCTTCCGCATATCGCAACTGCGATGGTGACGTTTTTCGAGAGACCCTCTTTCGTGGTGGCATTCACGAACGGCTCATCACAAGAACTGGCTTCACCGCCCACTGACAGCAGCTGGTGCTTCCAAAATGCAACCGCGGATGCTGCCAGCAACAGAGAAGTGAGTGTTGGAGCACGCCTTTGAGATATCTGCACACAAGTTGGCATCACTGACGCGAGTATGGAACTCAAACAGCCGGCATGAAGACTCCCTGAACGCTTCAACAAGGTCTTCACAGATTTGTGTCATCATTGGAGGTTGCAAATCTTAAAAAGAAAAATATTTCTCCTTGTTCATCTTGACTTCCTGCCGTATTGACTTTGCAAGATTTACGAAGCATTAGCCAGGAGCGGACCATAACTCTGCAATATCTCGAAAAAAGAGTTATTTCCTAAAGAGGCACACAGTACCTGTGTTCGAGAAGAAAATATATATTGGGGGGGGGAGAATTTACCTAACATGGAGAAAGTTTCCTAAATCATGTAAACCACGGACTACAGCATTACCAAATAACATTTAGGTATTTCCCCATTTTGAAGCTTTTAAGAGTGAAAATGTATTTTGTAGAACATTCCACAAAAAGTGTCATCAGGGGTTTCAGTGGACTCAGGGAAGCAGAATAATCACTTTTCTTGAGAGGGATCGTACTAGATTTTCTCTTGGGCATCGGGGACCTGATGATCGACGAATCGCCCCGGAATTTCAACATGAACGCTTGGAATCCATGCATTCACGGCAGCCAGGCGGGAGGCACTGCAGTGGGCGATGCCAGTGCCCCCTTTCGAGAACCGCGGCAACTTACGTCTCTTTCTACATCCAATAGATGGCGCGACGAGAGATTTTTCCGTGGAAGTTGCCTCCCCCAACTTTCGTGAGGCCGATTTGCAAATTTCATATCGAAAGGGCACATCCTCGGATTAGGAAAAATTCTGTTGAAACCCCAACCTGATATCTCGAAGCGTTTGGCCTGTGGAGCTGTCGCACACAAACACACATTCATCGCCTAGCTAGTGAAACAGGATCGCGCTCGCCTTATCGTAAACCTCCAGTTCGCAACCGAGGTCCTCCGGTTTCAACTACGCGAAAGTTATTCATCCACTGAAAAGGGGGACGCTGATAGTACGATAGTTTCCGTATACGGCTGAAAACAACCGGGTGATTTTCAGGTATTACAACTTTTTCATGCATTCTCTCTGAGCATTAATGAACTTTCCTATTCTCGAAGAAACATGACTCAAAAAGATGATTTTCACTCTAATGTTGGGATACCCGAGAACAAAGCGATTCGTTAACTCTTGGGAAGAGAAAGAAGCGACACCGGGCCAGGGATCTGGACTACGGGAAGGCCGATGGTGGGGCATCAGGTCTTCATCTTCGAGGTCACAGTCTCTTGAACGTGAAGAGGTATGGCGGTTATGTGACCAGTGAAAGAAGCCACCGTTTGCCTTCCCACGCTTCCGGGCCGCTTGACCTCGGTTGGATTCGGTTCACGAGGGAAGAGCCAGACAGTCGATCCGAGCTTTGTCTCTGGGTCAAGCTGACATATCAAGGAATATGGGATAATGTCATGGACGGTTTTTAAAGACCCATACATTCAACTTCTGCTGCACGAGTTCACACCGTTCCACCCTGGCCTCCTCTTGTATGGGGTGGGGTGAGACCTTGAAGGACCCAGCGTCTGGTGTCCCTCCTCAGACCGATATTTCCGCGCAGGATGTCATTCACTGCTGCCGACCCAATCCCAAGTAGACTCATCGTGAAAGTCTTGAAATGCAATGCAATTCACTGCGAAGCATTAACTGGAACAGCACAGGGCCAGAGAGTCTTCTTCCCAGGATCGATCTCGCTTCCATCGGATCCTGATATGCTGTTTACCCCCCTGAGGCGAAGACGATTTCCAGAAAGATTGCCCTTCACAATGACTATCAATAAATCCCAAGTTCAAACGTTCCAACAAGTTGGGATTGATTTACCCAAGCCACTTTTCAGCCACGGTCCAAAAGTACGTTGCCTTTTCGAGAGCATCAACCAAGGGCAGTTTTCTAATACTTTAATTCGCAGAGGTCAAAAGTTGTGGTGGCGGTCGTGGTCGTGGCTGTCACCCCCACGTGCTGGGCTACGATGCAATGCCAATCAGGGTCATAGGCCAGGCCTACAAGGCCGCACCTTACATACATACATTTTTTTGCCCGCTTTTCCAAACTTAATGGGGTCGCGGTTCGAGCATTCCCAGGAGCGTCCTCCAGTGATCTCAATCCTGGGCAACAGACTCAAGCTCAGCCGGTGGGATGCCGAGCCTCAAGTGAAAAAGCCGAGCGACGTAATCAATCCACCTTGTACGAGGTCTACCGACAGGTCTTTTGCCGGTCATCTTGGCCTGGAAGACTCCTCTTGGGAGCCTTTCAGGGGGCAAGCGGCAGACGTGACGGAACCGCCTGGCCTGAGACCTCTCGATCTGGAGAAGCAGCTGCTCGACGTGGAGACTGTCGCTGATGGCAGAGTTCCGCATCAGATCACAGCGCGTTTCGCCAGCCACTCGACGCAAGAACCTCATATCTGCAGTTTTTATTCGCGATCTGGTGCTTTCGGTCATTACCCAAAGTTCATGACCATAGGTGAGGGTGGGGAGATAAACACTCTTAAAAACTGAGAGTTTTGCTTCTCGAGAAACTTCCGACCTGGTAACCACGGTTCACCAAAGTTCCCGCATTTCTGCAGAAGCCTTGGAGATGCGGTTGTCGATCTCGATTCCGTATAGCCCGTCACTCGAGAACCAGACCCCGAGATACTTGAACGTCTCCACTTGTTCTAGTGGGACCCCACTGACATGCAGGGTGCACCGAGCAGGATTTCTCGAGAGGACCATGACCTGTGTCTTGGAGACGCTCGGTTTCATTCCGGCCGCAATGCATTTCGGAGTCGAACCGATCGAGCACGCTCTGGAGCTCCTGTCGACAGCGGGTCAAGAGAACGGCATCCGAGGCAAAGAGAAGTATCCTTACCGCGACGTCACCGATGTTGACGCCTACAGGCCGAGGCTGCGCCTACAGATCCTGTCCATGTACACGAGGAACAGGAAAGGTGAGAGGACACGACCCTGCCGGAGTCCAGCGCGTACCAGAAAACAATCTTCACTCCTCCCGCTCACTCGGACGCAGCTTCTGCAATCGCTGTAAAGGGACTGGACGGCCCGCAATAGCTGACTCTTAATCCCATACTCCTGTAGCACTCCCCACAGTTTTCCTCGGGGTACACGGTCGTAAGCTTTTTCAAGGTCCACAAAGCACATGTTTGGCATACTCCCAATGTCTCTCGAGGATCCGGTGGATAGTGAACAGCTGGTCCGTGGTGCTGCGCCACGAACGAAAGCCGCACTGCTTCTCTTGGATGGCATCACCCACGACTGCCCGAGCTCTCTGCACCAGCACCTTAGAATAGACTTTACCGCGTATGCTGAGGAGAGCGATCCCACAATAGTTCGTACACTCCCTTGAGTCCCCCTTCTTAGAAAGTGGAACCACCACACCGGTTGGTCAATCCCTAGGTGCCGTTCCCGATTCCCAAGCAGCCTGACACATCCTATAAAGCCACGAGCATCCATCTGTATCTATTGCTTTCAGGGTCTCCGCCCGGGTTTCATCCACACCAGGAGACTTCCCATTCTTCAGGCTAGCAATGGCCTGCAGAACTTCCTCCATGGTGAGACTCGTCTCCGCGCTGAGAGGTTCCAGGTCGGGTAGGTCAGTGTCCACTATTGGTGGGTTTAAGAGCTCTTCAAAGTGTTCCACCTCCCAAGTATTTCCGCTTCGGCAGTCAACACCTCCCCGTTTCTGTCGTTGATGACCTGGAGCGTATATTGCCTGCCTTGTCATAACCATCGAATGGTTTGCCAGAACACCTTGATGGCAATGCGGTAGTCTGATTCCATTTGATCACCGAATTCATTCCACGCCTCCTGTTTCGCTTTGGCCACAACACGAGCAGCAGTTCGTCGCGCCTCGGTATAGCACGCCCTGGAAGAATCAGACCTACTGGACATGTACGCCCTGCAGGCTACCTTCTTGGCAGTGGCACCCTCGCGCACCGCTTGTGTCCACCAGGGCGTTCGCTTGGCGTTACCGTGAGCCATTCCGATGCACTTCTCCCCACACACTCTTGCTGCCGCCGCCGAAACACCAGACCGAAATAGAGACCATTGGGTCTCTACATTTGACGTCTGGGGAGGCAGTTGGGAGTACTTCTCGCCGATCTCCTTCACAAACTCGCAACTCGTCACGAGTTCCATCGTCTATTCCAACTCGTGCATTGAAGTCCCCCATCAGCACAACGCAGTCGCCGTTCGGAAACCTTTTTAAGGTTCCATCCACCTCCTCCAAAAACGCATCGTAATCAGGCTCGCTGTTCGGCCCGTAGACCTGAACGACGGCCAAGATTCCGACTTGCTCCAGTCTGAGGCGGATCAGAGCGACACGCTCGCCGACTGGGTTCCATTCGATGACGCTTTCGGCCAGTTGGGGACTAATGAGTATCCCTACTCCAGCCTGAGCAAACACGGTCGAGTCAACTGCTCCAGTAGAGGGTCCATCCCTGGTCAAGAGAAATGGAACCGGTGCCTTTTCTCTTGGTTGAGGCCAGGCCAACTTTATCTACACTCTTAGAAAATTCCGAGCGTTTGGGGAGTAAAAAGTGAGTACACCGTGAGCTTTTCGAATTTACTCTCTTAATACTCACCAAATCCTCCCTCATCGCTCGTATTGAAGTGAACACCTTGAAGTTCTTCGCCGGGCCACTAGATGGAGATAAGGGTCTCGCTTTTCGCACAGTACACAAAAGTTCCCTTCCCTCTTTCCCTGGAATTGTCATTCGCAGGATTGTTTATTACCTTGCCATATATCTCGCCTAGAGTGAACACCTTGAAGTTCTTCGCCGGGCCACTAGATGGAGATAAGGGTCTTGCTTTTTGCACAGTACACAAAAGTTCCCTTCCCTCTTCCCCTGGAATCGTCCCTTGCAGGATTGTTTAGTACCTTGCCATATGTCTCACCTAGTTGCATTATAGGAATCAATAAACACGGACACTTCATCATTTGTTATCCACATATTCAAGACGTACTCATAGAGTCCAGGCCATAAACAAGCTCATATTCCTATTGAGAACCGCCTTGGAACGCGGGTGATTTTATCCGCATAGGAGATCTAGAATGCATAGAGAGTGCACGTGAACTTCATTCCCACATACCTCAATTCAATGAGGTGATAAGGACTGATATCCCGGACTATTCCACGGAACCAATAAGAGGTTGTCCACCCTCTGACGTGTGATGTAATCAGTAGTCAGAGGTAGGTCAACGCATGTACGAGAGAGATAGCGACACACAGTATATAATGAATTTTCGCATTTGCACGACATCCCTATCACTTTCTGATGGAAGCGTTTTTACTCACGGAGGAGGAGAGTAATTTTACTCCTTCATGATGGAGTAAATTTGTTCCTTTCCCAGAGTGAAAGGGGGGTGAAACTGGAGTTAGCTATTTTGCTCTCTTTTTTGAGAAAAATCGCTCCCCTTTTTCTAAGAGTGTAGATAAGGTTTTCAAGAGCTGTATGACGGATCTTTAGTTGCTCTTCGTTTGAAATCCACTCAAAGTCGGATTATCTCTTCCTCCCCTGCATACGCTCTCCTGTACTTGTACCGATACACGACTCAATATTTGAAGTAAATCACTAGCAATTTCATGAATTGCAATGAAGACGCGTATGACGCACATTGTGCGCGTGTGCTATCGAACCACTTTGAATCCGATCGAGTGGAGACCACTTTGACTGTAAGCGAATAATCTAGGCTGCGTGAAACCTCAGGAAAACACTGATGGGTACAAATCGTTGCTTGCCAGACTCGCGCCCTCTTCACAAGATTCGATTTCGCGTGTAAGGAAGTCCAACTTGCCTTTGCATCGTTTAGAACATGAAGATCTGCTTGACGCTCGTGGTATGGCTGGGTCTTCACGGCGTAGGGTCGTGCGCGTATTAAATGTGTCGTAGGGTAAACACCCCAGTTTTTGGCCACGCTGATACTTCCTCCTATAGGAAGTGGACGCCATGTGTGCACATCGGGAATTTGGCTAGAATAACTGATTATGCTGGACTTAAGCCAGACCGGCCAACAACTGGAGACCGGCCAGAAACCGGGGTGCTTACCCGAGAGCGCAATCGGCAGGTCACGGACGATGTACGAAACGACGAATCCCGTTGAACATCGCCACGGCGGAGGTCGGCATCGGTCCACTGCAAGACCAGCCACAGCGGGAGTCTCTCAGACGGCATCTCACCGTACATGCTACCCAACGTCAGGAAATTTTCCTAGCGACTGCAAATGTCCCTTCTTCGAAAGAAGAAAGCTGCATGCGGAGGATTAGAGGTTGAGGCGACCTGCTCGACATCCACCATTGTTCCTACCTGCTCGACATCCACCGTTGTCCCTGCAGCTCAGATGGTAACGTCGTCGCTTCGCCTTGGAGAACGGCCATTGGGGAGAGGCCGAATGGGATAATTGTCTCTTCACGGATGAGTCCCGTTTTTCATCATGAAAACGGACGCCTTCGAGTGTGGAGTCGGCTTGGAGAGCGCTTCAATGAGGAAGGTCTATCACCGTGTGGAGAGGCGGCTGTTCAGGCGGCCGCATAGGCCTGGTGATCTTCCGAAACCGGTCGGTAACTGTTCATCGATATGTGGACATTCTTACACCGATTGTCGATCCCTTCGCTGGATCGATCGGTCCGGATCTCATCCCGGTGGACGATGACGCCCCATCCCACAGGGCCGTCTTGGTCGAGGATTTCCTCGAAAGGGAAAGAGAATCGTGCACCTGGTGTGGCGGACTGGCGGGGGACTACAGAACTGACTACAGAACAGATTCTAGAGCATGTGCACCATGTGGACAGTCGTGGGAACACCAAGAACCCTGGACGACTTCACCTTCGCATTCCAGGAAGAATGGATTATAATCCCTTAGGAGGACATCGTGAACCTCATTCGGAGCGCGCGACGACGTTGCCAGGTCATCCGTGCAAGGGTCGGCCCCACGACCGAATGAACTCGACTAACTACTGCAACAGTTGTACCAAGCTGGGTTGTGCATCAGGGAATTTTNATTATAATCCCTTAGGAGGACATCGTGAACCTCATTCGGAGCGCGCGACGACGTTGCCAGGTCATCCGTGCAAGGGTCGGCCCCACGACCGAATGAACTCGACTAACTACTGCAACAGTTGTACCAAGCTGGGTTGTACATCAGGGAATTTTGCATAATTTGCAAAAATTTCTGCATCATGGTCTTTTTTTTTTGTTAATAGAAGAACGTGGACTGGGACGGACACAAGCGGCCAGCACATAGTGAAGGGAAAAAGGAGTCCAGATCGGGCACCCCTGACGGCATCGAACCCCCCCCCCCCATACTCTCTATCACTGTGCATCCCGTTTTCGCCGGAGCCTGGTGACGGCAACTCCGACGCCGCTCGGGCCTGAATGCCTTCCATCGGGCCGATCCGTCGGGTGCCATCGAGGCGCACAAAGGAGCACGGAGCGCACGTAGAACCCGGAAGCCCCCGAGAGAGAACCGCCCGGTCGGAATCGAACCCGGCTAGCCCGAGCCCCACTGAGCCACGGTATCCACGGTGTTTTTCTTTTATTTTAGTCGTTGGCAGTATGATGTACGAAGTAGATATTATTCCAGGAAGAAGATATTATTCCAGGAAGAAAAGAGTGTTCTGGAACGATATGAAGTTCACATTTATTACAGCGATCCACTTCAAATGTTGAGTGATGTACTTATTAGAGCATGGTTATATAATCATTTTTGAGAAAAAATGATGAATAATGAAATTTCATAATTACTAAATGTTTAACTAATTAAAAACGATTAAAAATTAAGCCCTGGAAAAGGTTTTTTTTTTAAAGCATTATCGTTTCTGTTGCACGAGAAAAGACCGAAGAAAACGCCGCTTCCCATGTGGCACAGCAACCTTGAATATACGTATATTTATCGACCTGGAAACGTTTAGAGCATACGTAGACTCCACGTGGAAATGGGAATATGTTTCTACGTGGATTAAACGTGAGCGTTTTTCCTCTGTGGCTTTTGCAATGGCTCCTACCCTTCTAGAAATTCGCAAGTAATGCAATCCAACCAAAAAATTCTCCAACACAAGATATTTATTCATTTAGATATTTTAGACAATTACTCCTTGCTACTGGCCTTGCGAAGTGCATCGAGTAAATTGTTGGTACGAATTCTGATGCCACGTGACAAAATTTATGGTAAAATCATTCTGAAATTATGGGGAAGTTAATCATTTTTGTTATCATTTTCTAAAATGATTTATTATTATTAATGATTAATTTTGAAACAATGATTAACTGATTAATCATAAGCACGCCCTAGTACTTATCGCAAATGACGCGATCCTCGCCTCTGATTTGGTGCTTTGGGAAGAAATGCACGGAATCGACACTCTCGCTGCAAAATAGAATCCAATTGAAGCAGAGGGTGTCACTTCGACTTGAAAAGGCCAACTGCACCCAGCAATATTGCCATTCGGCCTGCGGTTCTGATCGACGAATTTTGATGCATCAGATATTTTTTTAAATTTGTGGGTAAGGATAGCAAAATGGAGCTAAAGAGGCGGTATAATTATTGCGTTTACATACTGTAGGCAAGTATTTGAAGAACTAGGAAAAGGGAAAGCCGTAAAAACGTAGGAAAAACAAGGGATCACGCCTTTATAACCCTCGAGAGCCACAGAAACCAGGAAAGCCGAAAGGCGAGGCACCGAAATCGCAGGAGGAAAGCCTTCCGAGCGATTCCTTCTCCGGACCCAATAACCCTTACCTAACCTAACCCTAACTTACATGGGACGGTGAAGATGAATCCAGCTATTTTGAGGAGTGTGTCTGAGGAATAAGCGAAAGGAGACGCCCTCCTCAGGTCAGGATTTCTGCACCAGAATGAAAATCCACCCAAGTCGCCGAGTGAATGCCATTCCCAAAGATTCTACCCTCGTCCTCGATTCCGAGGCGTATTTCCCTCGCGTGCTATTGGTTGAGTCAAATGCTCATGCTCTTGGATATCGATAAGGTCTATAATAATCAAGGGCTGTTGCTATGGTGTATAAGTAGCAGGTATCAAATACATTTGCATAGCGGGGGGGGGGCCTAACCTCCCCCCCCCCCCCCCCCCCCCCCCCCCCCCCCCCCCCCCCCCCCCCCCCCCCCCACCCCCCCCCCCCCAC
>CAJPEV010001999.1:33000-52905 GCA_905338385.1 Darwinula stevensoni
ATTCGCAAGTAATGCAATCCAACCAAAAAATTCTCCAACACAAGATATTTATTCATTTAGATATTTTAGACAATTACTCCTTGCTACTGGCCTTGCGAAGTGCATCGAGTAAATTGTTGGTACGAATTCTGATGCCACGTGACAAAATTTATGGTAAAATCATTCTGAAATTATGGGGAAGTTAATCATTTTTGTTATCATTTTCTAAAATGATTTATTATTATTAATGATTAATTTTGAAACAATGATTAACTGATTAATCATAAGCACGCCCTATTACTTATCGCAAATGACGCGATCCTCGCCTCTGATTTGGTGCTTTGGGAAGAAATGCACGGAATCGACACTCTCGCTGCAAAATAGAATCCAATTGAAGCAGAGGGTGTCACTTCGACTTGAAAAGGCCAACTGCACCCAGCAATATTGCCATTCGGCCTGCGGTTCTGATCGATGAATTTTGATGCATCAGATATTTTTTTAAATTTGTGGGTAAGGATAGCAAAATGGAGCTAAAGAGGCGGTATAATTATTGCGTTTACATACTGTAGGCAAGTATTTGAAGAACTAGGAAAAGGGAAAGCCGTAAAAACGTAGGAAAAACAAGGGATCACGCCTTTATAACCCTCGAGAGCCACAGAAACCAGGAAAGCCGAAAGGCAAGGCACCGAAATCGCAGGAGGAAAGCCTTCCGAGCGATTCCTTCTCCGGACCCAATAACCCAACTGCTGCATAAAGTGATCTTAATTGGGGGGGGAGGGGGACACACTCACTTACATGGGACGGTGAAGATGAATCCAGCTATTTTGAGGAGTGTGTCTGAGGAATAAGCGAAAGGAGACGCCCTCCTCAGGTCAGGATTTCTGCACCAGAATGAAAATCCACCCAAGTCGCCGAGTGAATGCCATTCCCAAAGATTCTACCCTCGTCCTCGATTCCGAGGCGTATTTCCCTCGCGTGCTATTGGTTGAGTCAAATGCTCATGCTCTTGGATATCGATAAGGTCTATAATAATCAAGGGCTGTTGCTATGGTGTATAAGTAGCAGGTATCAAATACATTTGCATAGCGGGGGGGGGGGGCTAACCTCCCCCCCCCCCCCCCCCCCCCCCCCCCCAGGCAGGTACCAAATACATTTCGTGGGGGGGGGGGGGGCCTCACCCCCCCCCCCCCCCCCCCCCTCTCCACTGTTCCGCCTAGGACTAGCCCATATTTTTTAGTTTCTCCCTTTTTGGGGGAAACGAAAAATCCTTTATAGGAAAATCTTTCAATCTTGCGTCTTGCTTCATTTTCGAATAATTGATTTTTTTTCCCCCTCTGGTCTACCTTTTGCGTTTGTGACTTTTATATTTTTTCCTGATTTTCTCGTTACGAGGAGCCAATAGCCTGCATATCCCTAGGGCTTTCGTGTTGGGACAATTTTTTTTTTCCCAGAAAAGAACCGATTTCATTCCCCCCCCTGAAATGTTCGTTACTTTCCTTCACAAAGCGATTGCGTTAGTCCTCACAGGATCTGAAAAGGTCTGAAAAGGATTCTCATCGCAATGTTCTGAAGTATGCAGTGTCGGGTCTGACGGCGCAATCAAGAATTCGACGACGAGGAAATGGAATTTAAAAAAAAAAAGTGGCCTTTAAGGCGTCGAAGGAGAGAAATGTGAGCAATGTCCTCGAAGGAGAAAAACGTGAGCAATGCCGAGACTCCATACAAAAATTTACATTTTATGAACTCGGAATGACTGTCGCTTTTTATTCAGACAACCTAGACACTTGAAACTTTAATTAAACAAATTTCGTAGTATTTCCGATGAGAAAAAAAAAACAGGAACCTAGATTTTCCACAGTGGGTTTCATAACGCGTCAAACCGGATATAGTAATTTATTTTTCCGGATATAATTTTTTAATAAATAGTAATTTACTTATCACAAGACTGTACGGACGCAAGGCAATGTCTCTCACCGGCAAAAGTAATTGGGATATTCGCCGGCCCGGTTTGCAGCTCAAAGTTCTAATCTACATGGGGAACGGGGGAGGGTTTTTTTTTCCGGGAATTCGCCCGAGAACCTTAAAATTATTTATATTTCTTTTCATTTCTATTTCGCATTTCTATTTTTTTTTTCTACAGTCTCTACTCTCAGTCTCAGCTCGACTCTTTCCTTTCATCGCTTGACGAGGCATGCGAATGAACAATAAGGAAAAACCGCCCAAGCTGTGAATGTAACCACCGGCGCCCAGCACGTTCCACTAATCGAAAAAAAGCTTCCCACAAAAACAATACTCATGGGGATTAAAACAGGCAGGAATCCCAAAGCGCCAAATCGGGACAGCACGGAGGACGTTTGGAGCACTGCGTTCCCCATATAAAGTGACCTCCATCTTCACACGTTCCTCTCGCTCGTGCACGCATTGCCATTCATTCCTTTTCTGGTGGATGTCCTCGCGGTCTCGGTGCAGGCACATCCATCGCAGCGGGTTCAGTTTCTGGTCCATAACGACCTATGCAATAATAAACTCAGTGGCGCTACCAATCACGTGTGGCGGTATTATGTGTCCATCAGAAAAATGCGAGAAATATTTGAACAAGGTGTTCCGAAAATTGCAATATCCGATTGCAATATCTGAAATCTGATTAATTTCCGGGGGAAAACAGTATTTCATATTTGAATCCCATCCTATTTGTCAAGCAGCTTGACTTCACCGAAAGGGTCTTTAAAATAACATATAACTTTCAGTCAAAAGCAGGGCTGAAATTAAGTGAGGGAGCAGTCAAATACGCAAATTATCTCATCCAAAAAATTCGCGACCGACTATAAAAGTCCAATGTAACCTCTTCAATTCAGTTACTCCTCTGCAGATTCAACACACGGATCCCTTCAAAGAAGTACTTAATTCCGAAAAGAACGATCATCAATTTCATTGCCCTAGAGACTCAACTCCGTATTCCAAAGAATCATCTCTTCATTCTGGTAAAAGTCAAACAACACAATACATCAGCAAACTGCATAATACACCTTGGAAATCAAGGTCATACTCGAATATTCTATCACATAAATCACACCATTGTTGCAAATGTTGGGAGCAATACGTTACAAGCAATGCCTTACAAATGCTCCACTACAGACGAAGTGTAAGAGGAACTATGCGTAACGGCGTGAAGTTACTTAGCGGAAAGACCACGAATTCGACGTTTCGGCCTCCGGCAGTTTTCTCTGCCAATTTGTCAAAATTCGACCATGACGTATCTTGGGGAAAACAATTTTTGCAATCAGCTTTGCACATACGCATTGCATTCTACAATCGGTACGACTAGAAGTCGGCTAAGAACATCAAAGGCCTCTCGCCTAGTGCAATCTGTCGCGAGATCAACAAATCGGGCAAGGCTCAAGTCCAACAGAGAGCCTCCATTGAGCGAACCGTCGTGATCGATACAATTGGTACAATATGAAGAAAGAAGGGAGGGGACAGGAAAACAGCCATAAATAACCATATCAAGAAGTTTCCTTTCTCATGAAATCGACGAGGGTGAATTCCCACATTTCAGCACCCAACCCTCGGTAACGGTTTTCCACTACCTCTTCCTCATATTCCCCCCGAGACATTCTGCTACCAAAAAAAAAAATTCACCACGTTCTCGCTAATTTAACAGCAAATAGGGAAGAGAAAATAGATAGAGCTCTCTATTGCTCCGTCAGAAAATGAAAAAAAGATTTCGGGGTAAAGGCCTTCAACGACGAGCCGAACGGCGTACTCTGCTCTCTTCTCCGTTGTGGAACGCATTTTCTAGCATATTTTACATATGTTTTTATTTATGACATTTAGCACCTACCTATTCTCAAGTCACGCTTTGTCTTCATAAACTGGTACTGACTGGAAGCACCTCATATTACCATTTATGGGGTAAGTCAAATCCCAACGTCCCATATTCAAGAATAGCAGGCGAGTAGCCCCCCTAAAAAAATGTATGTCCAAAACCAATCGGAACTCTCATGAAAGTCTTTCCCTAACATTGCACTATTGAATCCCAAAATCGGAAAACTATAGAGAGGGATCGGTCGGCGCTCGATATTTGTCGATGGAATACCCGAATAACTGGAAATCCTTGTCGTATATATCGATGAGCCCTCGAAGGACATCTACCGGAAGACTCGAGACGATCCTGACGACATCCTCCTCTTTCGTCTTGTTGGAGTGCCTCCCTTTGTTCTCCCAGCGGGGACGAACCAGGTCCGAGGCCCCGATCTTCTCGAACAGGTATGTCTGGTCTCGGTCCAAGTCCTCCATTTTCAGGATCATGTTCACGCTCACCTAGTGCACGAATAAAAGACGGAAGAAAAGGCGATAAAAAAACTATCTGAAATCCACCAACCGACTTCAGGGGCGGATCAAAGGAGGGGGCGGCCAGGTCAGCATTCTATTATTTTAATTTTTAAATAGCTTCTACATTACATTTTATCGGGGCCAGTGAAATAGATATTCACGTTTTTATCCCAGACGAAAAATGAAAAAGGCGATAGGACGGGGAGTGGTGGTAGGAACTTGGGAACCCCCCCCCCCCCCCCCCATATGAAAAATTTCTGAATCCGCCTCTGCCTTAATGCAGTTTCTCCACCCGACGAAGTCCTCAAGCCTTCCCTAGGAATTGAATTCCCAAGACCATTGAATACCAAACAAGTCTTTTTCCATTTGCCAGCGAATCCTGCTCACTTCATTTCCTGCTTAGAGCCGTCTCTCTCGCTTTCACATGGTCCGAAAATCGAAGCATGTGTGAGCTTAAAACGCACGCGGACTGAAAATTTAGGAAATCGACAGCGGCTGGCTGCGGGCTCAGAGAGAAAAACTCGAGCTCACGAGTTGAAAGAGAATTTTCGACCGAGCAAACAAGAGGAGGACCATTTTCGTCTTTCCTTTCCCCTTCCCCAACGTTATTTGCTTCTCGAACTCCGGAACCAGGTCGATAAAATGTGAAGAGACCCATCTGCAGCGCGAACTGGGCCAAAGGACGAATGGGCCCATAACTTTATTATGGGACTTCTACAGCCTGGACGTTTCCTCGCGGCTGTTGACGCAATCGATTTCGGATTATATACTTCATTGTGGTAATGGTTTCTTTCATGGAGTAGGCGGTTCTCCGAAATGCGCGTTCGTGTTAGATCAACGGAGCAGAAAAAGCGGGAAATCCCCTTACGGGAGTTGGCCTGGCACAGCGCGAAGGTTGGCCTGGCACAGCGCGAAGGTTAGCCTGGCACAGAGCGAAGGTTGGCCTGGCACAGAGCGAAGCAGGTCGGAGCATGCGAAAAATGTATGCATTGATCCAACCTCTGCATCATCATGGAGATAAGACGGGGCACAATCGGTTCTTCAAAGAACGAATAAAATAGGGTTTCTGGCTCATTTACCCAGCCAAATCCTTTCCTGCCCTGAGAGAGCTTCGTTTTGACGCTTGAAGGCCATTTCTCATGTTTCCTGCGCATCATGCGTTCACGCGCAGAGTGAGAGCCCGAATGCGCGCTGGCCTCCGTAAGGAGACTGTCTCCGGTCTTCGAACAAAAACAAACCATTTCAAGTCTGCCTCTTCCTTCGACGCTCAACCCTTTTATTGCCCCGGGAACTATATATAGTCGATGAAGCCTATGGATCGGCCGCGTGACAAGAAAAGGGTTAAGAGTCGAGCCCCGACTCGACTCAAAGGGGCCAATCTTTTTTTTATTTATCGCTGCTGACAAGAAGGACCAATAAATAGATGAGCTCGGTTCCTCCATAATTCATGAAAGTGCTTGAATCTGTTGACGTGCAATAGCTTTCAAGACACACAAAAAGCCCAAATCTAAGAAGAAAAAAAAAACATTTTTAAATGGCTTTCACGATTTCGAAAAAGGAGCCGGCAAGTGCGACTGCCGCTGGTCGTTAAAATCGCAAATGCGTGAAACGGATCGAACTTCCGACTTTCTGAAATCCGATGAATTTCCTCGGAAACGGATTCCGCGATCGCAATTAAGTTGCACGGGTCCACTCACCAGTGCCAATTTCATTCAGCAGCCACTTTTCAAAATAGCAAATAGAACATTTCCTTTTGAACAATTTTCGAAATTGTTGCTGAATTCAAATGAGTCGTTCTTTGGTGGATTCTGGTTCTCTCCTCCTGGAAGAAATTATTCAGGCCGCTTTCTCCACCGTGGGAAATTATCCCCGCATAAATCAAAACCGAACAAAAAAAGAATGAATGGAACTAATTCCCCTAAGCACCATTGCGTGCCGTGAATTTCCTGCCCGAGCACGAACTCTTTCACGCACCACCAATCACATTCCATTACGACAAAATGATTGATTCTTGCATCAAAAAGTGAGGAAAGAAACGTCCACCGTTCGGGGAAAAACGTCCTCGGCCAGATGGCAGACGTCAACTCGAAACTGATATATGATCGTGGCAGCATTTACATTTTCGTTCCCTCGGAACAGGTGATTATTATGTGCTCACTCGTCGACTGACCCTCCGACCAACAACGACCGCTTTTCTGTGTGGGACTTTCCTGCGGATCCGTCTGCCGTGCTGTCGGAGAAACTTAGAGGCTTGAAGGAAAACTCTGAATTTCGCAAGAAAACAGTCGACAACGTTGGCAACTTCTAAGGAGACTCCTTCCCGTTTGGACGTGAATTACTCTTTCTAAAAGGAAATTTATCATTTGTCAATTTTCTCTAATTCTCTTTCGAGCTGATTTGCCCAATCCGCTCCACTTCCTGTCAACAATAGCCAAGGCCTTCGAAGGCAAAAATTGGACTTCGTCCGAAGGCAAATTCAAGAGATAATGAGTATTTGGCATATCAATTCGGGAGAGGATGCGAAATGAGAAAAAAAAAGTATATTTTAGGAATAAGATTTACCCACCTGACACGGCGTGCAAAATTGGTAGTACGGAATCCAGTGCATGTCCATGTTTCCACGGCGGTTCTGCACCAGGATATAACGGACGAATTCCTCAAAAGTGGGTTTTGCGTCTGCCGTCCGGCTCCGCAGGGCCAGCTTCTCCGCCAGCGAGAGACTCCGGTACTTGAGAATGATCTGCCGACCCATCTTGTCGTGGGGGCTTCCCTTGAAAGCGTCGAGGATCTTGTCCTGATAGGCGGAGTAGAGCCTCTGAAAGGGATCCCGGACGATGAGGAAGACGATGGAACCTCCATCCTTCTCGGTGGCAGCCGTGAGATCCTTCACGGACGGTCTGGGATAAAGCTTCCTCGCCATGGGGATCATCGTCTTGTCTTTCTTCAGCGTCTCTTCGATCTGTTTTTCCGTCAGGGCCCCGGACATCAACAGAAAACTGTACATCATAGAAGATGCACCAGCCTGCAAAGAGAAAAAGCGACATAAGATTTAAAGTGCTCTTAGTCTTTTGACCTTAGTCATCTGGATCTTTATCACTTGACCCACTTGGAGGGAAAAGCAGAACCAAAAAAAAGTATGAATAATTCAATAAAGCAAAAATGCCCAAAAAATAAAAATTAAGAAGCATCAAAGCTTCATCGGTTATCATCTGAGCATCATATTTCACAACCGATCCAGTAGCTGAACTAGGTAACTCAAGTCAGAGTCCATACACCGCTCCGCTACATGCGTGCAAGAACAATCTACCTAATATCGTCCTTCAAGAACAATCTACCTAATATGTACCTAATATCGGCCTTCGGGTGCATTTGGCACGAAAGAAGGAAATGAATAAAAATAATATTTGGCGGCCTGTGCATAGTGTCAGTTTTGTTCCTGTAATTGTAGTCCAGTTCACATTTGCTTGATCATGAAAGCAAAAAACCTTGAAATTGCACTTAAAAACTGCACTTACTGAAACAGAAACTTACAAAACTGAAATTGCACTTACTGCATAGTTCCTTGGGCAGCCGCGAGAAGTACATATCGTCCGATCGCCTCTTATCTGGGTGATGCTTTCAAGGTTCATGAGTAACATCTTTTAGCATTCGTATTAAATAAATCTGATGACCCCACGGCGGGGAGACTTCACGATCTAACGACACGTGGAAAGGAGCTCGAGTAATTGCCTCAAAGATGAATACGAGATCGCTCCTAATAGAAGCCTTTGCATATTCCGGTTAAACTTTCCGATTGCGCCGGCACTCCGAGGATAACGACGCGATTGAATGGCTAAATTTGCGGTGCCAACCGCGAGGGAGTGAAAATCATTATAATTTCCTCGCCTCGGTCGGCCTATGAGAATCCATCCAGTTGCCATGCAGGCGTTTTTTAATGAAGTCCTGGCCTTGCCTATTTGCCTTACGCTGACGTGCTATTGGATTTTTACTTCTTTTTTTATTATAATGAATTCCATCGCCCGGCCGATTCCATTGTGCTTGAATGATGGATCGGCACGAAAACCGTTAAATTTTCCAGAGACCTTTCCGGTGACCCCCCAGGCCTTCGAGCGCGGCCGAACGGGACTGAACTCGGTCGGACCGATCCAGCCCGTACTGGAATAGTACTCGGACCGTAACGCCGTCGCAACATGAGAATCATGAGACATGAGAATCATGTGACATGAGAATCATGTAAGAATTGCCAGTCAGCGGGCGAGGATTCTGGTCGAGTTCAGCCTCGAAATTCGTTGCAACAATGAGGATAAATAGAAATAATCAAAAGTTCTATTTCCCGCTGATATTATAAGCTAACTTATCTCTGTATCAGCCTGATTAAATAAGAATTAAAAATATAAAAATAAAAGAGTAAAAGGCTTGGGTACTGAACTGAGCAGCTGGAACAAGCACCTGGCTGGTTTTCAAACTATTGTTTGACATGTTTGAAAAATTGTGCAAATCCTACATGCATCCTGTATATCCTCGGATTTGCGTTCTGTCGTAAACAAGAGCTCATAACGTCCTCAGACCCGAGTAAAATGAGAGACAAAGGACTTGGCACGTCAGAGGTGAGACTTGACTCAAGTCCTGAGAAAAGTCACGCTTTGTGGGCTAGAGGCGAATTCAAGCAGATAATGAACTCGAATTTCGTTGCGAGTTTTTCAACAAAGAACCTAATAAAATAATGATTTGTGGTATTCCCATATTTTTTTACGAGATCTATTATTTCTGGCAATTGATTGGAAGCTGCAGGCTTACCTTAAAAATGGGACACCAAACGAGGTGGAATTTCTTGTTGATGTAGTACTCCCAGGGGTTCGGTTTCAGGTACTTCTTTGCCCCTCTCTTGTCCAGGCCGAATTTTGAGCATTTCTCTCTCATCTGAACTACTCTGGAGCTCAACTCTTTGGTAATATCCTGCACGGCAATAAAAGAAACCTCAAATTAGTAAACACACAAGTATACATCACCTTAATTGTGTTATTTACATGCATCGCCCCATCGAAGAGAAGCTCAATGCGTCACAAGATTACATTCGGACAGTCATTAAACAATTAGCTACAAACAATTAGACAGCCATTAAACTATTAGACAGCTACAAACAATTAGACGAATTTGGAATCTGCACGTGTGGAGGCTCTCGGGCAGAAACCGGCAAATGCGGCAACGCGGACGACGTACCTGTGGAAGAGGTACTGGTGCCCGTCTTGTAACTGGGGGACGTGTCATCTCCTCCTTCTCCTCCTCATATTTCTGCAAGAGGAATGATAATCACTGATAATCAGGTACCTTTCCTAATTATCACCTTTCTCTCTCTCATTCCACTGCAATCGAAATGAATATAAGGGAAGGAAAGCCGCATCGTTTTTTCCACCTTCAATTCTGTATTTATGGGATTCGTTTTTTTTAATATTTGTTTTCCAAATAATCATTCATCTAAAATATCTCGTTTTCAATAAATCTTGGCAGATATAGCTAAAGATAAAGCAGATGAACCGCTTGAATCTGAATAAACCATTCAAAATAGTTCAGCCCATTCAGACCTCACGAAAAAAAAATCCAAACTGGAAAGAGGCAATGATTCAAGGGAGTTTCCATTCGAAATGTATGCTGAATGTATGCTGAATGTATGCTGAATGAGATTCCTTTTATCGGGATTTCCTCACTCTTTTTTTTGGTCTCAGGGCGAGAGGAAAATGAAAACAGTCGGGGAGAAGAGAACCCTGCCGTTTCCCTCTTTTTCTCGCGGCGGCCTTTCGTTTCGATTAGTCCATTAGTGTCCGTTGGCTCTCGCGAAATGGCAAGTTCCAGAATTGCTGGAAATGGCAAGTTCCAGAAACTGTTTGCAAAATGAATGTGATGGCAGTCGCCGCTGGGCTCAACCGATCGGGCTAATCGCATCCTCTAAAGCAATTAAAATTCAGCCCGGATCGCCTCCAAACTCTTTCGACTCCCTTTACTTTCCTCTAAAAGATATTATCGCTTGCACCAGCGAATATAATGCTCTCTAGAGTATCACACTCGCATTACTTAATGAAAGCCCGAACAACTCTCATTAGTCTCCGGATCTTGTCCATCATTGATACAAATAATTGTAACCAATCTGGAGCTGCTCGACAGAGTGCAATATTCTAAATAGGTCGTGGGTGGGAGCTTTCAAGACTTCACTAATGACCCTCAATCAGCACGGAGATTCTCGAGAATTGACGACACGGTGACGCAGGCTCAAAAATCAATTGATCCACGTCATCGTGATCTCGAAGACCCTCTACAGTATTAATGAGCGAGTGAAGAGAATGCGGATACGTCCGGGAAGCTGACAGATTTTCGAGTGGAAAGACATGCTCCATTAAGACTTGCTTCATTGAGTTACGCTTCATTAAGTTATGCTTCATTGAGTTATGCTCTACTCCAAGCGAAAATCGATGTTCATGGACCGAAAGCGGCATCGATACGGATAAACGGATAGTCTATTCCACATGCAATATGCATACGACAATCGAAGACTCGTGTGTGCCCATGATGAAAATTGCAGACCATACCATCGAGTTTATCACAGGTCGTCGTTGCACCCTGAACAGAGAGACAGGGAGAGCCCCATGCACGCTGGTGTCACCATTGCCGGCCAGCGAGGCGATGGAGATGAAGAGGAACGGAAGGAGGACGAGGACGAGGAGGAAGAAGATCTTTGGTCTCCTCAGCCACCATCTTACGTAGGATGGCAGCCATCTCACCTTCATTTTCTCTCATTCTCTTTCCTGAAAGAGACGATAAAGCTCGGAATGATGCTCGAGCAGCTTATTGTCCGTCTAGTCCGTGCTGAATTTCTCATCGCTGATAACAGTATCTACACTTGATTTCAGCAACATAAAGCAGAAATGATGGTGCAAAAAAAAAAAGATCCCCCCCCCCCCAACTTCTATGATAAAGTGAGAATCGCGATAGCTTCAGGCATCACTACTTACTGCTATCGAAGTGAGAGATGTGATTCTGCATTCTATAGCCGGCCGTCCGTACTATGTCATTCCGAAAATGAAGGCAATCAAATAAAAAGAGGAAAGGAGGGAAAGAATTTATTGGAATCTGTAGGAATAGCAGAATGCTCATTGGGGGCACGGTCCAACAAAGGAACACAATGTTCTCAGTCTTTTTTTTTTCTTTTTTTACCCACGAGCTGTTAGGCGATGATGGTGCGTGACTGAATGACTGTCGGTTCACTGTGCCCACAATTCGCGTTCATTTCGCGACCACCGCAATTGCTCGCTGTTCTGGACAACTTGCTCACACTTGAAACGCAACGAGTGCACCGTGGAAGTGGGAACGGCGAGGACAATCGCTTACTTCGAGCCGTCTGCCAAGAAGAAATCATTTTTCTGGTGAGATTCGCGCGCGAAAGGCCTCGCCACGATGCTTGGCACGGTGCGAAAGAGAGTGAAGGAAAAAAAAAAGTCCATTTACTGGGTGGATTAACTGGGAAGACTAATTTACTGGGAAGACTAATTAATGCGTCGCAAGCCCTTTGCCGTTGGCCAAAGCTAAGAGTGGGTCAATGCATATTTATGGTCCCTGGTCGGTGAGATGAAGAGCACAGGGTTGGATGAAGAGCACAGGGAAAAGAGTTGTGAATCGCACAGATCGGGCACGGAGGCAAAAAAATTGGGAAATTAGCATTAGGCGTGGAAAATGAACTTGATCTGCATGCAAAATTTATGGAATAATGCTGACTTGAGAGACAGTGTCACGTGCAATCAGAATCGTTTGGCGGCACGAAGAGTTGGTGAAATTCCAACGGTCAAGAGATGAGCTTACAATTCTTTTTTTTCATGTGGTTGTCTGAACGCGAGTTCTCATTGAATGCATAAATTGTGAGTTTTTTTCAGAATGTCAGTTTATTCACAGCCACAGGTTGCATTATGCACAGCAACATTGTGCATAATGCAACACTCCATCCATTCATCCCCGTCAATCTTGTGGGGTCCCCGATGAAAAAGCCTGAGCGGGACCGTGTCCCTCATGAGGGCCCCTCATGAGAACTCTATTCACTCCTGCTCCCATGCCTCCTTTCCCGGCAATCTCTCTTTGCAATTTTCTTCATTTTTCCAGTCATATATTTTGGTCAGCCGGACTTGAGATGCCGAATCACATCGCGCCATTTGCTACAAATTATGAATATCAAGCATGCACGTACATACAAAATATATACCTTTATATACCATTATGTTTGTAACGTCTACCCACTTTAATCGATTAATTAGTCGACAAATCGATTAAAGCTTCAAAAACGATTTTTTAATAATAGAATTTATTCGACCTTCGATTCTTCGCCTAAATGCCTGCTTTTCCTTCCTTTTCACTCCGTAGTGAAAAGGCAAAGCTCTCTGAATTTTCCAAAGTGGTTCCGTCTCACTCCTGAGTGGTTCCGTCTCACTCCGGAGTGGTTCCGTCTCACTCCGGAGTGGTTCCGTCTCACTCCGGAGTGGTTCTCGTTGCCCCTAACGGTTGCCATACGTGCGGGGAATCGGGTAAACGCGATAGGACGTCCAGCATGATGGGAATAAATGATGAGATGAATCCCGCATGGACTCCTTTGGCACCCGGACGGCAGCGCCTAAAAAATGCGCTGAAATGCAGGACGGTAATGGCAATTCCCCGCCGGAACACGACTTTTCGTTTTCCGTTTGGGTCTGATAATTCTTTTCCTCCTTTTGACTTTTTTTTTCTCTCTCTCTCCGAAGTCGAGATGGCGCCGCTTATCGAAGACTCGAATCGGTTCGATCTCGCGATTGTTGCTCAGTCCGGGCCGATCACGCGATTTCTCGGTATCTGTCTTTCCCTGGAATGCTCTTATCCCATCCATTTCCTGTTAGTAAATGCCGGACTGCGGCTCTCCTCGACTCAGATTGGGCCTGTTTTGGTGGACGCGGTCCAACTTGAAGCAGGGAGATAATTCCGGCTGGATGCCCAGACGATGCCCAGCGGATGCCCTAATGGCAAGCCTTCCATTTCGCGCTCTCAGACAAGGAAATCAGGAAATAAAAGTAATTCCCAAACACGATGGGTTTGCCGAGCTTAATGCATCGCAGAATCGATAGGGGGGCGAGGGTGACCCCAATACAAAGATCACGACGAGCGATCAGGGCGAGTGGGGCAGAGTGGGGCAGAGTCCCCACCAAAAGGCGAAAGGAGAGTGGGGCAAAAGGAGGATGGACTGTGTCTCGCTCACTCCTCCATGTAAGTGCCCTGCGAAAGAGTGTTTTCCCTCTTCGATCCTTTCATGCTCCTCTTCTATCCTTTCATGCTCCTCTTCTATCCTTTCATGCTCCTCTTCTATCCTTTCATGCTCCTCTTTCACCCTCGAGGCTGCCAGGATATGACGAAAGAAAGCGCTTCGTTAGCACCCTCGCCCCCGCTTCGTCCGAATCCGTCGAGGAACGGCTCGATTTCGCCGCGGGTTTTTTTGGGGCCGGCTGTGCGGGAGGGCAAAGAAAGCTCGCAATCGCTTTCAAATGGCTTATCTTGCGTTCACCACATTTAGGGAGGAGAGCATGAGCTCGATTAAAGGACTCACGATCAATCGACATTTCATTTCAAGCGATTGGAAGCCCTGATATGTATCCTTTGAAGTATATAGGAGGATGAAGCCAAAAAGTTTCCCAACTTTTTTTTTAAACGAAGCATCCACCGCGTCCCTTTTGGAAATATTTAGGAAGATTATATGCCATCTGGCAACCCTGATTGTTCGCAAAAGTCCCATTTCAGGGATGAGACACGTAGATCAGCTCACACCGCTATAGACTTGGATGAAGTGCCTCCACCGCGAGTTCCGAGCCGCTCCCGATCACTTTCCCCGCATCACCGGGACCCACTCCCAGGACTGAAATCCCAGGACTCATCGCTTCCGACTCCATCATCACTTCCGACTTCGTCATCACCACGGACCCAAAGGTCGCCGAACAGAGCGCCGAGTGCCAAAAACGGCCCGCGTGCAAAAAACGCTCACCGGCGTCGAGGGATTCCAAGTGCCGATCGGACGGCGCAACCTGCCCCGGAACATTCCTTACTCCTGGTCATCGATTTTCTCATCAAACAATCCATTACACTCGTGGTGCACACACCCAGTTTCCTTGATGGAGCCCCATGTGACTCCTATTTGCTGGCGTACGAAGCAAATTACAGGGAGGGTAATTTTCGTATAATTAGCGAAGTGGTCACGACAGCACGATCCTGGCAGGTAAGCGAAGGAAGGTAATTAGCTAATTCGCTAATTAGGGCTCAATAAGAAGAAATTCAGAAACATTTTTCCTCACTCAAGTAGGATTCTGCCACGAGTTTGAAGGACCTGAAATGATGCAATCCTGGATTATCTTGGATTATCCCATCCCTCCGTTAGCATTCTTAGGGGGAATGCGCTCGATTTGTGGATTGTATCCGGAGAAAAGGGGAGAAAGCGGGGAGCAACAACCATGAATCAACGCGAGAGCCACCTATGTCGCCACAATTTCCGGGATCCCTCAATGACAGGAGAGAAAACGACCACAGGGTGATCCATAAGTCAGTCGACCGATCGTAGCCGACCCTCACAGGCCGACCTTCCCAGGCCGACCCTCACAGATCCTTGCACCGACTTTCGCAGTCACCGAGCGACTGTGAGAGTCGGTGTCGGACCATCGAAGCGACGGGCAGTCTCGATTTTGTGACGACACGACGACTCGTGGATCACCCTGTGGGTCGCAAAAAGAAGCCTTAGCGATTCTCAGGGCGATACAAACGACCCCGCTGGAATAAAGGACGGTGACGATGACTCCTCATTAGTCTCCCCCTTCCCCCCTCCCCCCCTCCCTCCCCCTCCCCCTCCCTCCCCATTCCGTATTCATACTCGGGTGGCGATGAGAGCGTGCCCCTTGTGATTTCGGGGGTGAGGGAGGGGAAAAAAACCCCAGAGCGACTTCTCGGATCACGATATCTACATCGATCCCCCGACCCAAAAGGTCTCCTAGGGGACGTTATTATTCTCGCGTTGCACTCGGTTCCCGCGTTCGTGCCATCTGACGGTCGCCGCGGATCGGCATTAATCCGATCGAATTGTCCCTGTCGGCTGACGACGATGCGGATTTCCTCGCCGGGAATACGAATGGCTTTGGCGGATCGTTTTTCTTCATTTCTCCCGTAGACTTTGGGGGGAAAGGGCTTGATGCCGAACGGATTGACTCGCGAATTTTTTTTGCGAATTTTTTTTGCATGGAGATTCGTCGACGAACGCGATCACGAATTGAAAAAACGTCGAGCGATGGATTTGTCCTTTGGCAACGGAAAGTCCTGGGAATCGCTTTCGCGGCTCAACTCGCCCAAATTTGAACATTAGAATAAGGGTATTCAACGAGAAAAAAAAACCTATTTTCCCCCGTTTTCCCGATATGGTTCATCTGATAAGCCTGTTGAGAAACTCTAAACCACGAACGGAGTCGAAGGGAAAAAAAATTATTGATCGTACAAGTATTCATTACCGTGAGAAAATAAGCCTGATGAAAGATTTACGTGGCTGCTCTTTCATGCAAATCTTCATTAATCACGACATAGAGGCCCTAAAAGCTCTGTTTACAGTATGCTGTCCAATGACCACGGTGGGATCCGCCGACGCAGACGAGAAGGCTGGGGATTTGGGGCGCTGGGTGGCCCCCACAGATCAATCGTGTTGGGATCTGGGCTTTGAAAGGCCCACGGGAAACGGGTGCATACCCTGTCGCACAAATGATGCGTGCGATGCGGAGTGGCAAGGAGCCTCGTCGGCCGGGAAAGTCCAACGTCGAACATGCTCTGACACGTTCTCGTATCGACTGTGATTTTCAGACGCGTGGATGCTTCGCAGATAGGTCCAACACCTGCAGAAAGCCTCCCGCTCTATCGCCTTCCCCGCCCCAATCCTTCCCGGCACATCACATTCCGGATGGAATATTTCACGCGGGCGCCTCCAAACACACACTTGGCCCTCACCGCTTGGCCCTCACCGCTTCAGAGTCTCTCAGACCACCGATCCGCTTCCCAGTCGCTCCCCAGGCGACGCTGGGTCGCTTGTGGGGGGTCGTGTGAGATTTTCATTTTTTTTGGTCCTCTCGGGTCGCTACAGTGGACTTCTTCAAGTGACTTTTTTACCGCTTCGCTTATCGCGGTCCGATATCGGTCGTCCCGAATGGGACTTTGATGCCGTGATACCGCCCTCTTTGTGCCTCTTAATGGTTCCGTGTACAATAGACTTTCCGTGGGATTCCAGCTGGTTCATGGATTGACTTCTCGCGCAAGTAGCTGCCGATTATGACACCTCTCCCTCGAACTCGCTGAATTCGCGTGTTATTGGCGGGCCACAGTGGGTCGATTACAATGCACCCTGGGGAATTTCTGTTTATTCATCTACCGTGCCCAGCCCAGCGCAAAATGGACGGGCCATCATTTCCCATGGACCATAATATATTGACCCGGATACTTCGGGCAAGGCAGATGACCATAACCGGGAGACCATTTAAAAGTCCACTCAAGACCCTATGCGCGTCCTGAATCCGATCTCTTTGTTTTATTTTTCGTCTCGTGACGCTGACTGCAGGTTGGACAGACCCAGACAACAGACAGTATCATCCCGAAAGCACTTGCATGCAAATGATACGAGTGGAAATTTAAAATGTATCCCGTTAGAGTTTGAAAGCACGAGGAGACGATGCAATAACTCTAATGCGATTCTCGCGACAGAAAAAAAAAAAATTAATCGCGTCAAGACGGGATTCCAGCGACAACCCTGAGTCCTCGCACGAATGCAATTCAGACTGAATCAGTCTGAATTCACGATGACGGACTCCGTCACCCCCCCCCATCGTGCAACGAAGAAGGGAGCGGCCGCAAAGCAAAAAAGCAACTGAAAGCTGCGAGCTGACGCCGGTTCAAAGCCGAATCCGGAGTGTGTCGAGACTTGGTTGTTCAGCCTGGAGTGTGTTGAGACTTGGTTGTTCAGCCTGGAGTGTGTCGAGACTTGGTTGTTCAGTCTCTAGATCGCGCTAGGTTGAGTTGTAAAATAGGGCTAAGTGAAACCACATGTTTGAGTCTGCCGAGTGCCAGGACCAGCTTCGTTCCTGGGGAACGGTCTGCCAGGGAACGGTCTGCCAGTGAACGGTCTGCCGGGTGTGCCAAACTGCCCTTTCGGGTTTCTGCGAGATGGTTTAATCCCCTCCCTTGGATTACTTATGGATCACTCGTCGTCCCGATCCGTTGTAACGGAGAATCCCGTCGTCGGAATGTTAGATAACAGATTCCAATCCGAGAGATGAAATCTCGTAAAAACGTCCGACTACATCTTCACGCCGGTACTCAAAACGAACGCAACAAAAAAGCCGGGAAATGCAGGAACAAAAACCGTCCAAGGGTTACGAGTCTCGCGTACAGACGAGGTGCGTGGCCCCGGGCGGGAGCTTCACGCCGTGACGTAACGTACTTTCATTACGTCAGCGCGAGAACAAAGATGACGCAACGGGTCGAAGGAAGAGACTTTCCTTCCTCACCCCCGAGGGCAAAGATCCCCCGAGGGCAAAGACCCACTCAATGGGGCCTCACCCCCACGCCGCGCTTCCCGTGACGTCACTCGCCCCTTCGATGTCTCGGGATGGCCTGCGTCCTCGCTCGTCGCTTGCTCGTCGAAGTCGTTTGTGGAACCGTGCACACGACACGCGGAGAGATCCGGATGGGGCTCGGATAAGCGGTCGTTCGGGAATGCGGCTCGTCCTAGCCAAATTCTCGTTTTCGCACTAGTTCGCTCCCGAGCGAGTCGATCCGCGTTCGCCGGTGTCCTTTTCCGCGAGGCGTGACGCCGACGCGAAGAGCTATCGCACGTCGCAGATGCGTAACGCTTACCTCGTCCGTGCTTACCTCCACGTTACACGTAAGCACGTATCGATTCCAACGTCATAACGCAGACGAAAGAGCAGATACTAAAGCAGATGACACAGATGCGACCAGGAACTCACATGGAGGAAGAGGAGCGCGAAGAACATGCCTTGGCCCTGGCAATGAGCCATCTGACGCACTCGCCTATCAATCTCCACATTCCCTCTCCAACCCTCCCCCCCCCCTCCCCCCCCTCCCCCCCCCGTCTTTCCAGACCGCATGCGAACTTTCTTCTCTCTCCTCCTCCTCGTCTTCCCCTTCATCTTCCGCCAATGCCAGCCCTCCTCGCCTCTCTCTCTCTCCTCTCTCTCTCTTCGCCTTGCCATCGATCTGCGGGGATGAAATCCTTTGACTGCGCCGCTGTGCCTCACACCTGCGACGATTTCGACCAATCGAGTTCTTTTGGATGGACACTAATCGTTGGATCAATTGCTTTCTGGCAATTAGTTGTGCATTAATTATGCGAGATCGGAGCAGGAATCCATCGAATATTCAAATACGACTCGTCAATGTCAATGTCAATGTCAATGTCGTCAATGTCGTCGTCGCATATTGCATCATCAAAAAAATAAACATCGATTCGGTTTTGTTTGTTTTTTTCGAACTGAAAAAAAACCGCTCGAATCGTAAAATGAGTTGAAACGAAACCGACTCACGCGTCAGCGTATCGATTACTCCTCATCGATGTTCTCAATAAATTCTCGAATTTTTTTTTTCCCACCAGGAAAAGGTGGGGGGAATCGATCCCGTGTGGTCCATTGATGGCCTCATGATGGTGCTATTCTGATTCTGGTTGGTCCAGTGGGCCCATTTCCGGTTGGTCCAGTGGGCCAATACCGTGGAGAAGGGAGCAAGGAACCACGAAATCCGAATAGGAACGCGTTTCATTCCATGAAAAAAAGGCCTGTGAAGTCCACCTCATGTCCTTTGTCAGATGTCCTTGAGACAAAACGCTGTTAAACGGCGTGAAATTCGGATCGCACTTCGCTGGGAGTCCCATGTGGTTTCCGTCCGTTTCCAACGCGTCCTCGTTGTTTCCTTGCTAGTCACTAATTTATCGCTCCACGCGCCCAAATGCGTCTCGCCCGGAAATCCGAGGAGCCCGGCAAGGGCGATCCGATTTCACCGAGGAGTCCATCGGCCCTCGTCCGTCAGGCGAGGAGCACGATGCCCTCATTATGCACGGAAAGAGCGGGGCGGAAAGTCTGCGTAATAAATCTCATTTCCGCGTAATTCCCGTACCCAACGACCCATTAGCGCCATCATCCGGTAGCTTCGCGGTTTTCCGCGTTCCGGCTTGACTAATTCAACTAACGAGACATCCAGGCCCCTCACCGTGGAAAAGAAGCCAAAGGTCTTCGAGTCCTCGCATCCGGCAGCTTCGATTCCCTTAAGGTCCATTTCTCGCACCGAAAACGAAGACGGACGCCCTACTCGAAGGCAGGGTCTTCCTTGCATCAACTCCTTTAAACACTTCTCACGCCCGTCTGCTCCGCAGCCTGACAAAAGCAACGAGAGTGAGGCAGGAATGCAGCCAAGACATTCAGTGCTCGGAGGGGGGAGAGCAGGAGGTCCCACTTGGAGAGGAGGATGGGGGGGGGGTAAGGGGGGGGGGAGGGGGGGGGGGGTGAA
>CAJPEV010002000.1:0-36004 GCA_905338385.1 Darwinula stevensoni
ATCCCTATGCTTTGCAACTGAGACAGAAGTACAAGGTAGCCAAAGCCGAATTTTTACTAGTTGAACATGCTTTGAGTGGCAACGGTAAAACTGAGAAAGGGACAGCATTTCAATTTGTGGCAAAAAATATTATTTTTTCTCAATTAAGATAGAGACCACACTATGATTGAGGCGAAAAAGTAACTCATTATGGATTTTCAGACAGAATTTCAAGACTTTGTTCCATGAAGGTTTCTTGAAACACGTAGAAACAAATGTATATTTGGATATTTAAATTAACTGTTCATGATTTATTATGTTGTTTATTCCATGTCTTCCAAGCATGTTAGCGTCGGTGAATTGAATTTGGATTCACTCTCTGTCGTTCCTGGAGAAAGGAAGCAGTTTGGAAGCGTACCGTTCAGTTCTGCGAAGGGGGCAACGCTGGTGGTGGTCACTCCGCTCTCATTCCAAGACATAAGGCGTGATACCCTCCTTCCCCAGCTTAGACGACGACCGACGACTGTACACAGAAGGCCGTTACTTTCCAAGACTTCTCGTAAAACTTCATATGCTTATTTGACGCGGAAAAGCCGCCCGATCACTTTCTCCAAGAGGAGGGTGTTGGGGCAGATCGTGACCGCTGGGAAAGGGAGGGATTCCCTAATCACCGTCTGCAAAATTGTCAATTGATGCCATCGGTCAATAACTGCGCCTTTTCGGCGGGGATCACTTTCTCCAAGAGGAGGGTGTTGGGGCAGATCGTGACCGCTGGGAAAGGGAGGGATTCCCTAATCACCGTCTGCAAAATTGTCAATTGATGCCATCGGTCAATCTTACAATTTTACTGGCTAAGTCACTGATTAAATGATGAGAGGACTCTTATTTTACCTCGGTCGATGTCGACGTGGCACCAGACATGTATTCCTTGATGGTATCAATAATTCCGTATGTCGTATAGCCAGAACCAATGAAAAAAACAAAAAGCCAAAAGAGTTTCCTACAGCGGGAGGAGTCCTCATGCGCAAAACGACCCAGGGCCTGGAGGGAGATATGCATTGTGTAACAAAAGTGTTTATTCCGAACAAGTAATTCTGGGCATTTGGAAACATTTTTAGATTGGATATATATGTATGAAACTAGTGAATTTGTTACGCTTTCGGGCAAATACACTCGTTATGGTCGCGCCTTTGGCGCTCTATTGTCCAGGTTAGTGATTCATTCATTACTTCTCATTCAAAGTGGCAAAAACGTATTTAAAGTATGCGCCTGTCACAGTGTGTTCTGAGAGAACAAACCGTAATTTTAATCGAAATGATTGCTTTGATCATTTATTGTGCCCAGCTTCAAATCTCTTCAAAATTTCCCCCGAGGGGTCATAAACTTGAATAGTAGACTATGCACTCAACAATCCAACAGGTGCTTCTGCTCCAAAATGCAGCCTTCTTCGTTCTCTTTTTCATTGGATTTTTATTTCATGAAAATGCGCTTTTGCAAAAATATACCCTTAGAAGTTTTTCCTAAAAATTAACTTTTTAAAATACTGAAATCAGTACTGGGAGAACTGCGTACCGACCAAATTTCAACCTTATATATTTGCTCTTTTTGCTAGTGCAAAAATACCTTCTGAAAAGTCGACGCAGCCAATAGCTGTGCCCTTAGGGTATGCACCACAAGACTTGAATATTTCTGAACTCTTCACCTCAGTTATTTGTATTCCAATATTCAGTGTTCTATCTCTGCCCAATTCGGTAGGAGAAAGAAAATTATTTGAATACGTCATCCGCGAAAATATGCCATACCATAAATATGCCATAGGGCATACATCCGACACTTGACATGTTTCTTGAACTCAGAGTCCCAGTAGGCACACCCATTTCAAGTTTCAGCATTCCATGTCTCTCCGCTTGACTGAAGAAAATGTCACTGAAAACATATCCGCCCAAAAGGGGTGCTTTTTTCCCCCTCCCCAAAAGGGGAGATTTCTCACTTCACTAGAACATGGTTAGAATTAGCGTCAGTGACTCAGTCCCTCACTCAATAACGATCAGTTTTTATACGTCGTATATACGAAGTGTGGCAATAAAGTTCCAGGATTGATTTTTTTTGTCTGTCAATATCGCAAAAACTATTTCCATTCCATGGAGTAATAGAAGAAACTGTTGGGCAGTGTATTGTTAATCTTCATCTGACCAGCATCTTGAATGAGAGTTTGGCTGGCAATGTAGTAACTCAGGGTGTAAGGCGTCTGTCATATTCCCAGAGCGAAGTAATGCTGTATCACATTTTATCTCAAACCGGTCAATATAGCTACAGCGATCCATCAAATGTTGCAAGAAGTGTCTTGACAAATTGTCTTGTCATACTTCAAGAATCTAGATTAGCTTTCAAGGTTTTCAGCCTGCAAAAAATTATGATTAGTTCAGCCATCCCTTGGGTGAATGTTTGGTGATGGTTGGGGTTGAGGTGATCTGAGTGTCTTCACTACTTCCTAAAGGCCTTGAAGGTCATTTAAATCATTGGAACATAACAAGGAACTTTTCAAGAAACTTCTGCAACATTTGATTGATTACTGCAAATGTATTGACCGGTTTGAGACAAAATGTATTACAGCATTACTTCACTCTGGGAACATGACAGGCGCCTTACACCCTGAGTTACTACATTCTCAGCCAAACTATCATTCAAGATTCTAGTCAGATGAGGACTGACACTTCCCTGCCCAAAAGTTTAATCTATTAGTCCATGGAATGGAAATAATTTTTGCGATATTGACAGACACAAAAAAATCAGTCCTGCAACTTCATTGCCACACATCGTACGTTGATACTTGTAGATGGATATAGGAGAACGACTTATTGACGTTTTCTTCTGAATAGCAACGCCCAAAGAACCCGGAATTAAAAGATCCGCTTACGTGTCCGGAAAATCTCTGGAAGAACTTGAAGGTGATAGAGGCAACGCCAACAGTTTCTTCTGCTTTACGCTCGTCATGGATCTCCACTGCTGTGCCCCTCTCTCCCTCATCGTTGCCAACTTCCTTCCGCATCCTCTTGCTCTCTTCCTCAAGGTAGCCACTTCGGGGATCGAATTCTATACGAAATTCAGGGGTTTTTTTATAAGTGGAATTAAAAAAAATATTTCTAAACTTCCTATAAATCAAGTATAGTAAGTTCAAACTTGCCAAGAACCGAGGTTTAACCATGCAAGACACGCCTACATTGCAACTGATCCTGGAATTCATCCCCTCCCTTTTTATGCAAAATTAAATAGGCCGCTGCAAGTTTTCGAAATTACGCGTAGTTCATCAAGAGGAATCCCACGAATGCTGCTTTGAAAGTTCTCCTTTCGCTTCAGAATAGTATGAAGATTTTTTAGCACATTCCTTCACGTAAATCCATTTTTAATGGTTTCATTTTTTTCCATTTTGGAAAAATTCGTCAATAAGTTCGAAGACATCGAACAGCTAAAGGATGAACATTAAAACAAAGCATTTTGGACATTTCTCTTTATGTTCTAAGCTGTTCTCTGGAAAATGTGGGCAGAACTTCAAATTTCTTTATCTGCCCTATTCATTGATTTGGAAAATTTTGATGGAAAATGACGCCCCGAATAGCCAAGTGGATTTACTTCACAAATGGGGGGTTTCCTTAACTCACCATCGCAACAGGTATTCCTGTGCTGAATTTCACCCTGCAACTAATAATAACAATGAATTAATCATGTAAGATAAAGTATTTATCGTGTCCAACCCGCTAAACATATTGCGTTCATCACACAGAAACAATATATTGATGCTTTCAAATATGTGAAAGAAAAAATTTGACTAAGGCCATCAGGTTCACTTGGAAAAGAAATTTCATAGGAACGTGACCCGTAATGACAAATGGTCAATATACTTACCATTAAACTATAAAGGATTAAAATATTCCCCCGAAAAAGTGTCCCTAGGGTTTGTACCTGCAAAGTCGTATTTTTTCTTATCTCAACGTCCTATATGCTAACCACGTATAAAGATTCAGCTTTCTATCATACCAGAAAAGGATTGGATCTGTCTCCAGTCGTCCACTCAGTCACTAAGGATATGAAATAGAAGAGAGACCAAAACGCGGCCGGCGAGCTCCCCTGTGGTCTTCAAGATGCCGTCGTCTCAACGCGATGTTGCTCAAGACCAACCTCGCGCCGGAGCAGAGCCGCGAGAAGCGAACCTTTTCATCATCGATTGAAAATGACTGTCAAAAGAGGGGAGAGTCAAATGTATTCTAGAGATACTACGTATAAATGCGATTTTGAATAAGCTTCTTTCCTCCTGTATGACTACGCTTGTAGATATTATTTGACTGCGCTTTGTGTTTCTATACTCCATATGGAATTTCTTTTATTGAGGCGTGGGATGTTTCAAGCAAAAACTCACAAATTGGTCTCTCTCCTCAAATGTGTAAATCGCGTATCCCCCGATGCCGACATGTGTCTCCGATAATTTTAAATAACTCCTCAGATAGAACTCTCATTTCTTGATGACGAAACAAGCACTTGATCTTAGAGCAACGAAGAATGAACCGCTTTCAGACGGTTCTGTCATTTTTTTTTCATTATGTTCCGCTCTTTCCTGTTTGCCCTTCTCTACTCTCCCCTTCTCCCAACACGCAGCATTTTTCTCGTATTTTATTCTCCCTGATTTCCGACACCCACTTACCCGCCCTCATTGAACCACCTTCATTTAATCTTTCTGTTCACTTCACAAATCCATCTTTAACTTACATTTTTCTATTGAAACTTTGGGCAATTGAATCACTCAGGAAGTGTTCGAATTCTCCCATCATCAAGTTTCTTTACGTCCTTTGTTCATGGTCATCCTTAGGCTCGTCATGGAAGTTGCATGACGTTTCACCTTCTACTTCTGCACGATTCGCTGGATCATTAATGTTATGACAAACCTCCACCCAAAATGCATGCCCTCAGGGCATGTATATTGAAAGTAGCATTTTCCCTGAAGTCAGCACCTTATTGAGTACGTGTTTCAGCTTTCCATAAATATATTTGGGCTGAAGCAATTCAATTTTTTTCGGAAACGTCCCCCCAAAGAAATGGGCCCCTATGACATGTCCCTTCAAAATAGATTTTTTCTGAGATAAGCATCCCTTTGGTTACTTGTGGCCAATGTTGCAGATTTCGGAAATATCTATAACAGTCTAAAATAGTGTCGGTTGGTCATTCATTGTCTCACTTAGTCACGATAGTCTACATACAGGGTGGCGAGTGAATACCTGACACATTTCAAAAACTGGACATGGATATCATGGGTAAAACTCCTGAGATCATGGTTAATAATGTTATACAAATAATTTAATTTCCTCTCGCAATGTCCATTTACCATTACTTTTGAAATGTGTCAGGCATTTGTTCCCACCCTGTATATCAGATGAGAATTGCAGCGCTTGAAAGAGAAATGAACAAGCTTAAAATTGGGGTCAATTTTTAGTACATATATATAGACGATCGTGACTGACTGACGCTAATTTTAACCATGTTCCAGAAATGTTAGAAATCTGAATCTTGGTACACATGTATCTTTTGGGGCGCAGAGTTCAGAAAAAATCCGACTTTGGAGGTATATGCCCTGGGGGTACACATTTTGGGGGGAGAAGTTTGAAAAATATATACATCGTGATGGATAAGGATGTCATCGAGAGACACTATTGCATGTCGGCGTTAAGGTGGTGTAGTGGTTGCAATTCCAACCGGTAATCGTGAGGCCTGGCTTCAAGTCCCGGCTGTTCCATGTTTTTTTTTAGCTTCTCTTGCCTTCCATGTCCCGTTGCTTGAATAAAACGGAGAGACATGGAAAGCGTAAACGTGGCATGGACGTGCATACCGACACGATGAGATAAGGAAAAATGCAAAATTTTTCATCCATCCCCTGGGGGCATGGATCCAGCAAAACGAAGGGTGCTAGAAAGTTTAAACTTGGCAAAGAAGTACCTGATGACTAGCTGAGTAAAGACATAATTCTACTTTCATCTAATATATATAGACGATCGTGACTGACTGATATAAATAGCTATTCACATGCTGAGTTCAGGAAAAATTCTACTTGGGTGATGTACGCCATTGGGGCACACCTTTTCGAGGAACATATTTTTTAAATAGATCTCTTTGCTTCAAACAAACGGAGACCCATGGAAAGCTGTAAAATGGCAAGAACGTGACTGGTGAAGCACTCAGCTCAAATGTCAAATTTCCAAAATATTTTTGGGGGGCACATTTCTTGGGGACGTAACGTTTTCAAAGAATTTTTTTAATATCCTAGCGAATCGGGAGGAAATAGAAAAATAGCAGCTGTCGAACGCATAACGGACGTGATGTTGATTTAAGAAAAAATTCAACTTTTGCTGAGCGTTTCCACAGAGCACAGCTTTTGGATGGGTTGCTTTTCCAAATATATTGTTTATTGTCAGCAAAAAGGGGAAACGTATAAGGCTGAAACTGGGTGGCATGGAGTTCCCTGAGTCTACATTTCAAAAGAAAAAAAAATTCGTTAACACCATTAGTGCACTTTTCTCTGTCCCATTTTCCTGATTTTTTTTTTGATCCAACGAAACNTTTGTTTTTGATCCAACGAAACAGAAACATAAAATTTCAACATCCCTTAGAAGTGGCTGTTTGATGGCTGAGTAGAGGAAAAATCCTACTTTCGAAAAATGTTCCCTTAGCGTAGATTATAGGAGGGAAGTATTTCAAAATTTATGATCCACCCTTACGACAAGGGACACAAGCAAATATTTCAAGTTAGGCACAATATAAATCATATAGGTAAAGATTTTGATAAAAATCAAGGCTTTTGTCCCCATATATCACGTATATAAATGGAGACGTACTTTTTACGTGTTTCCCATTTCGCAAAAAATGAATGAATTAATCACTATCCAAGGTAAGGGAGAGCCGACCATACCTGCCCTTCCGGGCCCTTCGGGCAAACAAACTCGCTAGTACTGTATATCGATGCTATTCACGGCATTTGAAATAGCTAGGAATGAACTTCGCGAAATCGCGTATTTACATTTCAAGTATCTTTCAGATTTTCAGAAATTTGGGACCTCATACGAACATGAAACCAATAATTGTACGTGACCTATAACGAAGGTCGCAAGATTGTCTTTCCTTCATTACCTTCATTATCTCAATTATCTAAAATGAGTTTCCACATCTGCAAAAAATGTGAAAATCTTGAGGATGTGAAAATCTTGAGGATTGGATCCTGAGAAAAATCATGAAAAAGCACTTGCGGATGAAAATTAATTGAGTAACCAGGTATAAATTCACGGGACTCCCCGCTCGAAGTCCATTCCAATCAATTCTTCACTCAATTCACTCTGAGTATTTCAACTGACTCTTCTGAGAGAACTCTTTCATTTCTTGATGACGAAACAAGCACTTCCTAATAATGAGAACTTCATAGCAATGAGAACTGAACCGCTTTTTGACGGTCCAGTTCATTTTTTTCTTTTTTTCTGATGCGCAGCTCCTATTGTCTCTGTGCGATATTCATAGTATTAAGCAGCTTCATGATTTAAGTTTCCTGCTCTTCAGGGATTTCCAAAACCGTCAGACTTAAAAAATGAACGTTTTCAAAAATCTCGTATAAGAGGGTAATCTTTACATTAATGCACTACGGGAGTACCTTGAGTTCAGGTCAGTGGAACAAAATTGAAAGAAATTCATTCTGTTGTTTTTTATTGCAATTTAAACCAACTTGTAAATTACCTTCGAATGAATTGAGACTGCTATGCTCTTCTCATGTGACCACAAATTGCGACAAGATGAAAAAATGTTGAATCGGAGAGGAGAGGAACTGGAGAACACCTGCAGTTCGCCGAATGTGATTATTAATTGATTTTCCTCGTAGTAAGGAACTCATCAAAGTACCATGAATTATTGAAGAGCAGAACAAGCGTCACGTGTTTGTCCTCCGACCTCATCTCGACCCTTACCTTTCAGACAGCAGTTTCCTCGTCTTTTGTCCTCCCTTACCGACAGCCACTTAACCACCCTCCTTGATCCGGCTTCGTCAAACCCGTCTGTTTTCTTCACTCGTCAATCCTTCCCTTCCCTTTATCTAAACCGTGCACAATTGCATCACTACTGAAGCGTTCCAACTCTCCCATTATCAGGTTTCTTCACGCTTTTTGTTCATGGTCCCAACGAATCATGAGTTTCACCATTGAAATTGCATGAAGTTTAATTTTCAACTTCTGCACGATTCGCTGGATCATTAATACTTATGGCTAACCTCCTCCCATTATACTTGCCCTCAAAGCATGTATATCGAAAATAGCATTTTCCTTGAAATCAGAATATCATTAGGCACGTTTATGGCAAGTTTCACATTACCATGAAAATCCATTGGGCAGAAGCAATATATTATTTTCGAGAACGTCCCACCGAAATAATTTGGCCGCAGGGCATGAACCTCCACAGTCGGCATGTTTCTGAACTTTTAATATGTGTACCAAGTTATAGATTCCTTCCATATGTATGGAAGTCATTTCCAGTCATTTCCATGACTGGAAATTTGGGCAATTCATGCTAGGCCATACAGGTTCGAGACAATGGAGAAATTCCTGACGCGCATAACTTGGAAGGTCTGGCAATTTAAATGAAGGATTGAGGCCGAGGTTTTTCATTGGTTTACAGGTGAAATTGGGTGGGTCGGGGATGGAGCGGAAAGGGTGAGGGAAGGGGGAAGGGAGGCGCCATACGCCCGCAGGGCGAGGAATATGCCATGTACCTGGTGCAGAATGATTTGCAGCATGGTGTCGCTCGCGGCGGAAAAGTCCAGCACTGGAGTGTCAATGACGATGCTAGCAGCAGGCGCCCCGGCGGTTGCAGAAGATGGTAGAGACGGCCGAAAGTGAGCGTGTCCCTCGCTCTCGGCCTGCCAGCAGGCACGGCAGAAACGGGTGCGACATGAGATGCTGGCGCAATGCCCCATGCGGGAAAGAAGGAGACGAATTAGGGACGAGTAATGTAGCTGTCTTCAACAGAGAGGGGGGGGCTTCGGTAATTGAGCGCGGGCATGGAGTAAGTTCCAATGTTGGTTTGTTATATTTAATCAGTCTAATTCTTTTTTAATTGGAGAGAGTCGGTGAATCTTGGGTCACTTGCGATCTGTCGCCGTCTTTTCTGCAGTTAGTGGCAGACGGCGGAGTTCGCAATATACAGTAATTTCCCTGAATGTAGCTTCATGTTGCCCATTATTTCTGGCCTGGCATTTTTTTTAGGCGTGACCTTTGCCTGCACAGTAGGATCCAGTGTCAATATCGGCCTTACATTATCCAATGGTGTGTCCATCTTGGAAGCACTTGAAACATTGGATCATTCATGGTGGGAGAAAGAATAATTCAACCTTAAGGAGCCGGTAGCCTATATTCAGGGAACTATGAGCAGAGCTGTCGCCTAGGTGTCATGGAGTAAAGGGATGGAGACGAGCGAGAGTGCGGGCTAGGACGCGCCCTTTTTTCTGAGTATTCTCTTTCCAGGCATCCTGGATATCTGGAGAGAAAAGCAGCGAAGGAAAAGAACAGGGAAGGACAGAGAGGAGAGGTGATCGAATCGGAATGCGCACAACCTAAATAAAGGCACTTTTTTACTATTGACAAAATCGAGGGCGTTGGAAGGCGTTTTTGTAGCGGGGATGCGCATGAGCACCTGTCTTTAAAAAAAAATCGGTTCTGCGTTAAGTACAGCGGTCGGAGAAGGAAGGATACTCTATTAATAATGACAATATCGCGCTGCCGGAACAAAGGCTCGGCAGATGGGTGAAGGAATGACCTTTCTGTTATCTAAGAAAGGTAAGCTGGTGCTAATGGTCATACACCTGTTGAGCTCAACAAGTTTCTCTTATGTGTAGTATGGACTTCTTTTCATGAAGACGAAGCATATTTTAATCTGGTATCCAGGAATTTGTAATGAAAGTGGGAATAATAAATGAGAAAGTCCAAGCTTTCATTAATGCAAGTTTAGGACAGTGCTTCAGGTAAGTTTCCAGCATGGAGTTATTGCTCCAACATGTTCTCAGTATTATTTTCTGTATTCGAAATGCTCCATCGCCATCCTGTCCGATTGACAGACGTGATCCTGGGCATAGAGTTATAGAAGAGCTCTTCTCGTATTCATATTTCTATGAATACGCGACCTGGTCTCCAAGGCAAACGAAAAGGTCGGCGTGCACTGGGAATATGAACCGAGCTCTACCTTTTGCACATATAGCACATTTCCTTACCATGCCTCACCTACGTAGTCAATGAATTCCAACATTAACGGAGTCAATCTTCACACCAGGAAACAGCCTCACAACTCCTTCGAAGCCGCCATGCTTCCCCCATTTCACGGGAGATTCACATGCACCTCTCAAGTGAGCAAAGAGTCTTCCTCCTTGCGTTCGAATAAGTAAACGTCGATTTACAGGCGTTTAAGATCAAGATTATCACCATTGCGCGAATAACGAGCCGTTAATATGAGTGACGATGAGTTCAGGAAAAATGCGACATTTTGGATCCATGACCTGGGGGAATATTTTTCTGAGCCGACATTTTAAGTATTTTTTTTGTCCTGGCTTATTGAGCTGGTGTGGAAAGATGAAGTTTGGTACATAACTACCTATTGGGATGCTGCAGAAAACTTCAGACTTTGGAAGTAAATGCCCTGGGGGCACACATTTTAAAGGGAGGTGCTTTCAACTAATTTTTTTGTATCAGTTAAACTGATGAACATGGAGGGATGCTCAATCCCGGCTGAAATACGTTCTTTGACGTTCAAGGTTCAGGGATGAGCAGCTTTTGGATGCTCAATTAATATATCGCTTGCTCACCAAAACATGAATTCCTTGAAGGATGTTCGCTGAACATTACAACAACGCTCTTCTTGAGCATGACGATGACATATCAATCTGACAGTGGCTAGAAACAAAAGGAGGTTCACACAATCGACGATAGATGCCGCCAATGTACCGGTTATAGATAGTTAGTACCGCATACATTGGAATGAATCTCTAAATTATTCCCTGAGATGTCCGATATTTTCCCCACTAGACACCATAAAGTAAGACATTCGAATTTGTTAGCACATCGGTCTCAGGGGATTCCCCATGTCTAAGGAGTCTCCAAATAACTCTGGTCTGATCGATAATGGGAGGTTGGTTATATCCCCCAAGTGACTTCATGAGGGGAATATAATTTCCTTGAAAGGATGATAATTTGGAATCTCTCCCATTTACGAAAGTCTTCCCCTTGTGGAACGTGTCTGAGTTTTGGTGTGGGGTTGAGTGTTTTCCCGATATCTTCCTCGGCACGCATCTCCGACACAAAGGAGGAATTGCTCATCTGATAGGGTCAACGGGGAGAGTTATGTGCTTGAGGAGGGACTTTCACATCCAATACGCTAAGATCATAATGAAATTACTGAATGAGGAGTTTCCTCCATTAGAATAATCGATTGCCTCTGATCCCTTGATTTATCTGCCCCTGTCAAGGGAGCAGATGTTTGCTTGGGACGAATGCAACCCATTTTACGCTGTTTGGGGATATTCAATTCACGTCCAGGTTGAACCTTCAGAGAACACATAATTTTAACTGTTTTTGAACGCTCTCAATTTCGGACATTTAAACAGTCAACAGAACGTTTCAAAACAAGTTCAATGCACGTTGGCAATATCTTAAATGGGAAGGTCGCTGAGAATTCATCAAAAGCTCCTACATGGGATGCATTTCAACGAACTCTATAGATAGAATTGTTTCATTTATTGATGAAGAAACAATTACTTCATCTTAGAGCAATGAGAACTGAACCGCTTTTAGCCGGTTCAGTTCTTGTTCTTTTCTATTTATTCTGATGCAATGCTCCTATAGCCTCCGTGCGACTTTCATCTTGTTCTGAAGCGGTTTCATGAGTCAAAAAATAGGAAAATGCTGCTTTTTAGGGATTTGCACAAGTGTCAGAGTAATTTTAAGAATGGATATTTTAAAAAATTCCCATGAAACGGTGCGATCTTTTCCTCAATGCGGTCGGAAAGAACATTGAGTTGAGTTCAGTGGAACAAAGTAAAAATAAATAATGTTTTTATCATTGTAATTTAAACCTACTTGCAAATTACTTTCCAATGAAATGAAACTACTTTGTCCTCCTTATGTGGCGGCAACTTGCGACGAAGTAAAACAATGAAGAAAAGGAGATAATCACAAATGCAGCTCACCGCATATGGTCCATAATCGATTTTCTTTGTAGAAAGAACTCAAAGTACCATGAATTATTCAAGAAAAGAACAAGCATTGCGCGTTTGTCCTGCGACTTGAACAATACCCTTTTGCCTTTCGCACAGCATTTTCCTCATCTTTTCTCCTCCCTGACTTCCGACAGCCACTTAACCGACCTCATTGAACCATCAACGTCTAACCTGTGTTTACTTCACATCCTTCCCTTCCCCATTTTCTATTGAAGCCTAGCACAACTCCATCGTTCATGGAGCCTTCGAACACTCCCGTCATGTTTTTTTTACGCCTTTTGTTCATAGTCACTACGAATCCAAAGGCTCGCCATGAAAGTTTCATGATCTACTACTTCTGCACGATTCGTTGGATCATTAATGTGGCAAATATTCCCCAAAATGCGTGACATATGGGTGCAATTTCAAGAAAAAATGTACATTTTAACCCTTTCAAGACCATAAGCTTTGTGGGACAGCGACCTTAACTTTAATGACGTGTTTAGGGTGAAAATGACGTGTAGATTCCAAAAAACTTTGTTTGGAGGCTATACAGTACCGCCAGAAAGTTTGAGGCAGGTTGCAAAATGATCCTTTTTCAAGAAAAATACAAAAAAAAATTATCGCTCTTTTTTCAAACGGAATGTAAATGATTTATTGTAGCTTTTATTTGCCGAAATTTTTATTTTCTTTGTTATTATTCAATTTATTTTCAAATTATTCACGATTTCACGCAGGGACACGATTCGCTGGATCATTAATGTTATGACAAACCTCCACCCAAAATGCATGCCCTCAGGGCATGTATATTGAAAGTAGCATTTTCCCTGAAGTCAGCACCTTATTGAGTACGTGTTTCAGCTTTCCATAAATATATTTGGGCTGAAGCAATTCAATTTTTTTCGGAAACGTCCCCCCAAAGAANACACAGTAACAAGATCTATGAGAGCTGTTTGAACGAATTGAAGCGCCAGAAAATGATAAAAATAATGCACTGGCTACCAAAATCGCCCAATGTGAATCCAATTGAATTGTAGTGGGAAGAACTGATCGCAGAGAGCGACAAAGACAAACACCATCCACCAAAAATTTCTGGGACATTCTGCAACTATGCTGGAACGGCCTTCCATCTGCTACACTAGAAAAATTGATCAAAAGAATACCCAGAATCTGTGCTGCCGTTATAAAAATTGTGGTGGTTATTTCAATTTAAGTAAAATTTGAATTGAAAATGAAAAATATGTGTTTTTTTGCACAAATATGTATTTTCTTAACGTAAATTAAGTAAAATTATATTTTTCAGAAATAAAACGCTCGATTTTTTTCATATTTCTTATGATTTGCGAAATTTTCCTACCTGCCTCAAACGTTCTGGCGGTACTGTATCTCCCATAGTTCTCGAGATATAGCGTGGGACAAATATGTCCCAAAAAATACGTATTTTTTCGAAAAATAATAAACAAATGATTGTCGAAATGAGAGAATATGATACAGTAAGGACATACGAAGGCAAACCCACAGACAATTTTTTTTCGGCTACATCGGTTTTTCAAAACAAAAAATAAAAATTCACATTTGTGGACAATCAATCACCGGACGAAGCAAGATTATCTTTAGGATAATTTTGCTTTGTCTGGTGACGACACAAATTCATATATTCACAAAACCTGCCATAATTTTGAAAGTCCATGACATAGTGATTCCTTATGCGCAAAAAGCATCGCCCTAGACTAATTCATTCAAATTTGGGAGGATTTTGAAAATATGGGACAAATACGTCCCTTGGTCCTGAAAGGGTTAAAGGAAGAATGCAGCTTAGGAATATTTTGTTCTTAAGCTATTTGAATCGCTTCAGTAATGACAGTTTCTGCCTCGTCTAGCTAGTTGACGTCTTCGGCGGAAAGGGAGGGGTGGGGGGCCACATACAAGATTTCCTGGAATCCTCGTCAGTCGGGATTACGAAAGTCCATGCGAGGGTTACAGGCCCACATGGAAGCTGGTGAAGAAATTACAGGTTACAATAATGGGCATGTGGTCGCTCCCCACGATCTCTCCTTGAAAAAAAGGGGGTTACTGTGATCTAGCCCTAAAACACAATCAATTCGATATGAATTGCCCTGATTGGGCAATGGTGTGTATGGGACTGGTCATATTAAGTCGTAAAGCTGCTGGAAGCTATGAAATCGTTCATGTAGCATCATTTTGCATTACACGGTTAGAATTAGCGTCAGTCAATCAGTCACGATTGTCTATATCTAATATATACAGATGATCTTGACTGACAGACTGACTGATTCCGCTAATTCTAAGCGTGTTCCAGAAATGTTAGAAATGTGAAACTTGGCACACATGTACCTTTTGGGTTGCAGAGTTCAGAAAAAAATCCGACTTTGGAGGTACATGCCCTGGGGTACACATTTTGGGGGGAGAGGTTTTTTAAAATATATATCGTGATGGATAAGAATGTCATTGAGAGATGCTATCATACGTCACTATTTCGTTGGTGTAGTGGTAGCACATCTGACAGATAATTATGAGGCCTGGGTTCAATTCCCTGCCATTACATGCCTTTTATTTTGGCTTCTCTTGCCTTCCATGTCAAAGTTGCTTGAATAAAACGGAGAGACATGGAAAGCTAAAACGTGGCGTGGACGTGCCTACCGACACGATGAGTTCAGGAAAAATGCAACTTCTTAGATCCATGCCCTGGGCCAACGTTTTCGTGTTTTTTTGGCCTGGTGTATTGAGCTAGTGTGTAAAAATGAAACTTGGTACATAATTACCTCCCGGGATGCTGCGTGCAGAAAAATTCAGACTTTGGAATGAAATGTCCTGGGGGCATGAATTTCAAAGGGATATGTTTTCACATAATTTTTTTGCATTAGGTAAAAAGATGGGGTATGAATGTGACTACCAGGATAAGGAGTTAAAGAAAAATATTAAGTCTTGATACATCCCTGGGGGAAAATTACTCAAGAGGCGATGTTTAAAAAAGTTGAAATTGTCTTGGCCAAATTGGACAGAAAAGGAAAGTTGTAACTTGTGCACACATATAAGTGACGTGATATTATTGAGTTGAAGGAGTATTCAGCTTTCATGGTGCATCCCCTCCGGGCATTACTTTTGGGTGGGTCGGCTTTTCCAAACATGATTTTTCGCCAGCCAAAAAGGCAAGCTCATAAGGTTGACACTTTTTGGGCATGTAGATCTCTGAGAATTGATTTCGATAGTAAAAAAATGTACTTTTCTGTTAAAACGCCCGAGGGCACATATTTTTTCTAGTGTGCATAACTTGAAATCTTTTCTTTTGTCCCCTTTTGTAAGGGTGGAAAATACATTTTCAATTACTTCCCTACTATAATCTACACTAAGGGTGCATATGTTAAAAATAGGATTTTTCCTGTACTCAGCCATCACACAGGTACTTCTGAGGGAGATTTAAAATTTCCGTTTCTGTTTCCTTGGATCGAGAAATAATTCACGAAAATGGGAAAAGTCCTGATTTTTAAATATAATTTTAAATTTAATTCTGAAATATAGACTTAGGGAACTCCATGGCATTCAGTTTCAGCCTTATACGTTTCCCCATTTTGCTAGCGGTAAAGAATATATTTGGAAAATCAACTCACCCAAAACCTGTGCTCTGGGGAGGCGCTCAGCAAAAGTTGATTTTTCCTTAAATCAACACCACGTCAGTGATGCGTGCGCCAGCTGCTAATTCCCGATAAATGCCCGATTCGCTAGGATATTTAAAATTCTTTGAAAACGTTATGTCCCGAAGATATATACCCCCAAAAGTATTTTGGAAATTAGACATTTGACATTTGAGCTAAGTGCATCACCAGTCACGTTCTTGCCATGTTACAGCTTTCCATGGGTCTCCGCTTCATTGAAGCAAAGAAAACTATTTGGAAAGGTATGTCCCCCGAAAAGGTGTGCCCCTATGGCTTGTATCACAATGTGGAATTTTTCCTGAACTCAGCATGTGAATAGCTACTTATGTAAGTCAGTCAGCTACTCACGATCATCTATACGATTTTTTTTCTCTATATATTATAGGATTCCGGAAGGGTAGATAGTGCAGGAAACTTCAATATTGCTTCCAAATAATTCGTTGGATGAAATCGAATGATATGAAAATAATACACGACTAGCTGAGCAAATGAGCGAGGAACACTCAAATAATAATTCTTGCAGAAGGGAGAATACAGTTTACTTCAAGGAACTATCCCAATTTTTAAAAGGCATGAATTCACAGCTATGCAATGAGAGGTTACGTCAAGTAATTGGGCATTATCACAAAAAGAAGTATTGGCAAAAAACACAAAAATGTCACTCAAGGATATGCTAATGCGACGTATATTCACAATTACTAGCTTAATTTCCTTGTTAAGCCACGGTTATCATTTTCTGTCAATCGCAAATTCTATGGAACCGAAGGAGAGCGCCGGTGACTAAATAACAGGCCAACATCAACAGTATGGGAAAGGTGAGAGAGACACTTCATGCAAGAACGATGACCACATATATGCATTCTCCTGCCAAAATCTGCCAATCCATCAGAAACAGTCACAGAAGGAATCAAATGAAACCCTCCGTGTGTCCTTGAAGGGTGTTCAATTATGAACTGTCAGATCTCCCAATGAGACCTTTCCTTTCCGGCTTAACTTCTCTTCTTCAAGATCCACTTCTCTCCCTGCCTGACCGATCGGAAGAAAACAAAGTTAGGAGTTTCGGTGATTTTGTTACGAATTTCGAAAGGTTGCCACTTATTCATAAAATGGGCATCAACTCACACATGAGGATGACTCGTTGTTTCGGTCCCATCGTATCATGACGTGGCTTCCTCCAACCGTACAACAACATATCTAAGATCCACTCTAGCACTTCCAGAACCATGTTGGGTGCGTTACTTGTGAAAAGTAAGTAGTTGCAATAGCAAGTGTTTCATCCAAAAAGTAATTAGTTACCAGTAGAATTACTTCTCACCAAAAGTAACTAGTTATTAGTTGAAGTTACTTTTCAAGTAACTTTTCCTGAACACAAATGCTGATCTTTCTACAGTTTCACCACTTTGACAGAAGCTGGATGCATGGACTGAAAGCGAAAGTTACCCCTGATTTCATGAAAATTGAATTATGATCAACACCTAACTCGATAAATTCTCATGCTCACTCTCTTCCCTGTGCCTCATCCCTTTCCATGGGCTACTTAACAGGAATTATATACTGATAGACAGAATGAACTCTTCATTTAAAAAAAAAAACAAATTTAGCCGTCGGTGATGGGAAGACCTACCCCAGCCTGCCCTTATCATGAATACCAGATATGCGAATATAACTAACAAAAGTAATGTTCTCTTCTTTTCCCTTAACCAGACATGGACTGCATGAATCTCCTCATGTAATTATACAGTGATTGAAAAAGAATTTTCACTAACTTTTACAATGTAATGACATTTTTATGACGCAATCAAGGAAATGAGGGTGTTTCAACCAAAATTGAATTGGGAATTGGGTCTGAGGTGCTCATGTTAAAAGTGGTACATATTCACTTGCAAATCATTGTTAAGTTAGTTAAGCTCTCCACTTTGAAGTGCAAGTGCTAGGCCTGACTATTAAGGAGTCTAACTGATGATGGATTGTAGGTAGAGTGCTAAAACAGGGCACTTGAAATATGGAGAGGGAGGTAGGGTATACCCGCCCTCAGTGCCTAAAGGGGATCGGAAAAAATTGAGGAGAGAGGTGCCAATAATAAGCATACGAAAAATTTCGGACATCCAGTCAAGCCTCTCGATGCCATCCTAATCCGTCGCGATATATATCTTTAAAAACTTATCCTCCGAAAATGTGTACCCCTAGGGCATGTACCTCCAAACTGGGATTTTTTTCTGAACTCTGCATCCCAAAAGGTGCATGTTTACCAAGTTTCAAATTTCTAACTTCTCTGGAATATGGTTAGAATTAGCGTCAGTCAGTCAGTCACTCACGATCGTCTACATATCTAATATATATAGACGATCGTGACTGACTGACTGACGCTAATTCTAACCATGTTCCAGAAAGGTTAGAAATCTGAAACTTGGTACAAATGTACCTTTTGGGGTGCAGAGTTCAGAAAAAATCCGACTTTGGAGGTACATGCCCTGGGGGTACACATTTTGGGGGGAGAAGTTTTTTCAATTATATATCGTGATGGATAAGAATGTCATCGAGATAGGATACGGTATGTCCAAGTTTTGGTGGTGTAGAGGAAGCACATCTGACTGGTATTCGTAAGGCCTGTGTTCAAATCCCGGCTATTCCGTGCCTTTTTCTTTTTTACTTCCCTTGCCTTCCATGTCCCGTTGCTTGAATAAAACGGAGAGACATGGAAAGCTGAAACCTGGCATGGAGGTGCCTACCAAGACGATAAGTTCAAGAAAAATGCAAAATTATAGATCCTTGATTTAAGGAAATATTCCACTTTTTTGTGCGTCTCCTCAGAGCACAGCTTTTGGGTGGGTCACTTTTCCGAATACATTTTTTTTTCCGCCAGCAAAAACAGGAAACGAATAAGGTTGAAACTGGGTGGCATGGAGTTCCCTGAGTCTACATTTCAAAAGAAAAAAAATCGTTAAAACCCATCAGGGCCCTTTTTCAGTCATTCCTTGGGTTTCTTTTGGCTTTTTTTACCTCCCATATCCCGTTACTCATTCACCCACCATAACATTATTTTTGCTTGAGTAAAACGGAGAGACATGGAAAGCTGAAACTTGGCATGGAAGTGCCTACCAAAACGATGAGTTCAGGAAAACAGAAATATTATAGATCCATGCCTGGGGGCATATATTTTTGAGGCGACGTTTTCAAGTATTTTTTTTGTCCTGGCGCATTGAGCTAGTGTGGATGAAACTTGGTACATAACTACGTATTGAGATGCTGCAGAAAAATTCCGACTTTAGAAGTAAATGCCCTGGGGGCACAAATTTCAAAGAGAGATGTTTTCAACTCATGTTTTTGCATCAGTTAAACTGATGAACATGGAAAACTGAAACTTCGCATGAATGTGACTACTGAGACAAAGCGTTAAATAAAAATGCTAAGTCTCCATACATCCCCAGGGGGAATTTTTTCAAGGTGCGATGTTTTGAAAAGAAAATTGTTGTGGCGAATTGGACAGAAATGGAAAGGTGAAACTTGGCACACGTATAAGTGATATGATATTATTGAGCTGAGGGAGTATTCAGCTTTAATGGGGCATCCCCTCCAGGTATAGCTTTTGGGTGGGTCGGCTTTTCCAAGCATGTTTTTTCACCAGGGAAAAGGGCAAACGCATAATGAAACTTTGTGGGCATGTAGTTCACCGGGCAGACATGGAAAAGAAGCTGGAACACGCATCACTGACGTGATGTTGATTTAAGGAAAAATTAAACTTTTCCATACGTCTCCCCAGAGGACAGCTTTTGGGTGGGTCGCTTTTCCAAATATATTTTTTCTGCCAGCAAAAAGGGGAAACGTTTAAGGCTGAAACTGGGTGACATGGAGTTCCCAGAATCTACATTTCAAAAGAAAAAAATTTCCGTTTAAACCCATTAGGGCACTTTTTCCAGTATCATTTTTGTGATTTTTTTTGATCCAACGAAATAGAGACAGAAAATTTAAACTTACCTCAGAAGTACCTGTTTAATGGCTGAGTGCAGGAAAAATCCTACTTTTGAAATATGTCTCCTTAACGTAGATTATTGGAAGGAAGTATTTCAAAATGTATTCTCCACTCTTACAAAAAGTACACAGGAAAAGATTTCAAGTTAGGCACACAAGAAATGAAAGAACTAATGATTTTGATAAAACATAAGACTTTCGTCCGATAAGTCACGTATTTCAATGGGGACGTTCTTTTAATACGTGTTTGCATTTTCGGAAAGGATAAATATGTGTAATCACTATCCAAGGTAATGGAGCGCCGAAGGCGCGACCACAGCGAGTTTGTTTGCCCGAAGGGCAAACAAACTCGCTAGAATAAGATATAGATTTTCAGCATCTCAATGACATAAAATCGCATGTGGAATATTTATACGCGATGTCGATTCTTGCAGATCCGTTGACGAAACTCGAAATGTCAAGGTGATCCAGCTATCTTCGCCCCATTTTATTTCTTCAGGAAAAAATTATACTGAATGTGCAAACTTGGGAGGATGGCAGAAGGTCGATTTTCCCAGCTCGCTTTGAAGCAGTTGCTCATTTTGGTTGTTGGAAGTACTCGGATCAACATTCTTCGTCACGTTCTTCATCCAAGCCACCAAGTTTATGAGCAAGGTGTCGTGACGACCCATCGGCGAAAACGAGAACGACTGCACCAATATCTTCTCTCTAAGCCACCAGCAAACATAGTTTCACCATGATTTTAAGGTTCAGGTTGGATGCAAGGTAAGGCTCACATGCAGCGTTGAGGAGGACAACCGCAAGAACGTTCGGCATCTTTCTCCACCTGTTCAACCTTCTTTCTGATTTGAGGGTACTCTGTGTTCCAAGAAGCAATATTAGAACTTTCCTAAAGTGATTGGTTTAAGCGCATATCCTGAATGAATATATAACATATTGGTACTATTTTCCGTTTACTCCCTCACTTGAACCGAGGAGGCACACAGGTACAATGGCTCATAAACAAATTAAGCGCTGTGAAATTTCTTACTCATATCACAATTGATGCGGTTTTTCCGTAGGTTGATGGGCAGCAGAACTCTCTTGTAATCCGTTTCGTATATGCAGTTGGACGAGTGTTTAAAGACAAGCATCAATCGAGAGGCAACGCAGAAGTGGAGACACGCCTGATCGATGAAAAAGGAAATAGGAACAAGGATGCAACAAACTTCGTAGGATGAGGAATTCATTTTAGGAATAAGCCTTTACCTCCTTAGAATATGGGATTTCATCACGGACTTTAAAGATGTTGGGGTCGAATCGCTCCAAGAGGTAGGAATCTGGCGCCCAATTCCCCCCTAGGTCTGGAGGAATTCGTTCGAACTCCACCATCTTGAGGCCAATATAGGAAACCGTTCCCAGGTTAATGTTGAATCCTTCCTCAATCGTATAAGCAGTATCCTGGGGTTTCCGAATGAAGAGCCTGTGTCCCATCGCCGAGGAAAAGCGGCCTTGATTTTCCGGGATATATGGTGCCAGGGCGAGTCGAAATCCTTGCTACCCAAATTAAGACGAACAAATATCTCTTCAATTTCTCTCTTCTCGATCTGATCGATGGAGGTGGTCGTACCCAACCGGTTTTCGATTCCACCGAACCGATTCCACCATATGGAATTCCGTCCATCTGACCACGGACTTCTTTGTCCCTGCGATAGTTGAAGGTAAGGCATATTCCGAGCTTTTCATCGTTCTCCATCTTGAAATCGCTAAAAGTATCAAAGAAGGCGATGTTTGCCACAGGTTTAATCTGTATTACAGGGTGGCGCCAAAGAAGCGCACCATAGGGTAAATTACATTGTTTGCATTGTTAGCCTTTATAAGGGAAACACTTCGATTCGCGGTACAGATGCAAGTTGAACATATTTGAACTCCATCCTCTCGTATTTTGGTTTTTAACAGCCATCACATACCAGGAAAGGGAAAAAGGAACTATAATTAATTCATTGCAACAGCGAAATCCGCTATGCTGCTTGTACCCTATAATACATTTGAATTTCTGGTATTGAAAACGTACACTGCTTTCCTACGAGTTAATTGTCGTTACCTTTTGCCTTTCAGAGTGTAAAACGGCATCGCCAGAATGATTTTTTGAATGACAAAAATAAATAAAGCTTGACGAGTCACGTCGCCAAGCCCGAAAAACCAAAATTATTAGCAAATCAATGAATTTATCTCGAGAAAATGCTGTGCCTGAGCTTTTCATTTCACGTCCAGGAAATATTGTAACGGCTTAATATTCAATCCCATAAGTTAACGATGAAATCATCCTTACGTATCGCTGCAAGGTTCTTCATTGTAGCTGCAATGGAGTATTCCAATTTTTGTATCATCTATGTACGAGAAAGCATCCAAAAGGTACTTGTTTGAAATAAGACCTTCCTCCACTCTGGAGAGCACTTCCAGTGGCGAATCATCTGCAGAGAAATTCATGCTCTGAAGTGGGAGGACAATTTCCATGGGTATCGAGAAGGAGGGTTCCTCTTTCTACGTTCACGTGAAAGCTTTATTGTCATCATCATGTTTTAATGAGCCGCGTGGGCGAATTTACGAATTCCTTGAAACATCAAGAATGAAGCTGTTTACCTTCTTCATCTGCGAAGGGTGCAACGCAGATTTCCTTTCGGCCGTTCTTGTTTGCTGAGGGATTCGCATGATAGAGAGCAGGGAGCATATCTTCATTTGCTGGTTGAAAGGTGTCATCGGACATTGACAGTTCTCCAAAAATCATTTCAATATTATCACTGTTCTTCACGATATCTTCCATTGGCTGAAGAGTCCCGAAAAATCGAAGGGCAGGTTTTCATATTCATATTTTTGAGGGCAGATTGTGACGCTAGGGAAGGGAATCGTATCTCGCGACTCCATCTAAATGGCAAAGGCATTTACATCTAACGCCACACGTCCGGATTCGGAAGCAATGGGACAAATGAGAAGCATCAATATCATTCTACCTGGGTAGAGGTTGCTATTTTTCCAGACATATACGCATCGATGATTTGGATGATTCAGTAGGACATGTAGCCAGAAGTAATGAGAAATGTGAGGAGCCAGAAGAGTTTTCTGAAGATAAAGGATTCCGGGTACGTAGAACGGCCCAGTGCCTGGGCGGAGATATTAGAAAGGTATCGGTACTCTTCAATGTTTGAATATGAATATATTCAGGTTCTGGAGGGATGCCTCATCATACTCACAGAAAGGAGAAAACGTACTGGAACGAGGTGCTGTCATACAACAACCAATTATCATTCTTCGCAATTGTTGACAGTATGCTAAACATGTGAAACATATCGTTCCCGGCAATTGAGGATGGACACTGTTATATTTGACTTCATATACCGTCAGACAACCGAGGCAATAGTGCCATGCGAAAAGAGGGATTGGTACAATAACTTACCGGGGCCCCAAAGGTCATTGTTTCAAATTCATGTAAAATACCGAGTAGTACAAGCACGTTCAGGAGGACGCTTAAACCCGGCTAAAAGAGGATCTTCGACGTTCAAGGTTCGGCGACGAGAAGCTTTTGAATGCTTAATGAAGTTGCCGTTTGATCATCAGTACACGAAGGTCTTGACGGACGGACGTTTGACGCTAAAGAGAAATTTTTCTTAAGCGTGACTATGCTATCTATTTGGCAGTAACTAAAAAACAAAATAGGTTCACACAATCGACGCTAGATGACGATGATTTCCACTTGAGTCTGAGACTGGTGCATCATAACGGTGCAATGGAGCAAAGTCAGACGGCACTCATTGCGTCCGAAGCTGGTTCGTGGTTGATCGTATCAAGGAACTGGGTAGAGACTTTAGAGACGTGATCCGGTTAATTCTAAACCTTTTCATTTCTTCTGTTTTCATGAGAGAATACGATGAAGTACCGACAACGTTGCAAGTACGTCATCGCATTCGTATAAGCGGTCCTCGACTGATTTCATAGTGCTGTCGTGTCAGTTTACACTTTTCATTGTGCTTGCACTTGAAATAGCCTTTGTGTGAAGATAGTCGGTCATGTCCATCTTGAAACTTTTCATAAATAATACCTTTTATTATTGGAATGGAAATTAATAGTCATTATCGGATGCTTCTTTTATCCCTTAAGGGCTCTCGATCTACCATCTGTCTTCGGTGAAAGTGCAATTAAGAAAGGCATTCATGATAAACAGCACCTGCCAATAAATTTTACGAACGGTGCGCTTGAAGGAAGTGTTGAAGGAAGTGTGAATCTGTTGAGGAATCTGATGGTGACAGGGCCGACGCCGACCGTTTCCGCCCCTTCGTCTTCGAACTGGATCTCGGCTGGGATTCCCCTCGCTCCGTCATCGACACCCACTTTTCCTCTCATATTCTTTCCCCCTTTCTCACGGAAGTGAGATGCCCTGCCAAAAAAATGATTGATTCAGTCGGATCAAGTAGAGTTAGGTAGAGGGTAGGAGCAATCCCAAAACACGACAGGGGAACAACAATCCTGGTAAATGAGCTGCTACGGCACCATTTATATGTGCACGATCCTCCGATCTGCGCAGGCTGAACGTCCCAAAGTCATAGGGCCTCATCTTCTCCGTCCATCGAATTTCCTTGTTGGAAAAGGAACGACACGATCATTTTATCCTCTAGCTATCAGCGCTTCATCGCGCATTGTCAAGAATACCCATGGGAATTGGTGACTTCCCAGTTTGGAAAATCACGATGTAAAAAGAAACGAAAGTGAAGCCAGTCATACAATTAAATTATCAGTTCATATGTCAGATTGTCAATAACAGTGGTTCCCGAACGGTGTGCCGTGGCACACTGATGTGCCGCGAGTGAGGCACAAGATTTGAGAATTGACAAGAAAAAAACAAATTTAACACCTCCTGCCACAGAAAACAATGAAGAACATCAACAGGTAACGCCTTCACTTGGTGGAAAATGAGCTGTGTGGAATTTTTAGGATAAAAATTCCACCTCGTATCAAATTGCTGTGTTAAGCGAAGTAAGCAACAGTTTCCCGTTGAAATTAAGTAAATGGCTAGGTGTGCCGTGGAAAATGCAAGTTTCTTTAGGTGTGCTAGGAATAAAGAAAACATTTGAAAGCACTCGTCTATAATAGCGTTCGCTCCCAGATTCTTTCAAGTATTAAAAACTCCAAATTAGGGGGTTGGGGAGTTTTAAAGTAAGTCGTTTCGCAGACGAGACCAATTCGCTGAATGCCTGTTTCCGATAATGATACCGTTTCACTGTACAAAAGCAAGTATCTTCGGTGCCTGTTTTGAGAAGAAAAGCCCTGCACGACATCGTCTTATTTTAATCCTTTCCCAAAGTACCTTTTAAAAGTGAAGTGAATTGTCCGACCGGTCCAGGTCTGTCTCCGTTTCAATATTGGCAGCTGCCGGTTTTGCGCGTCTCTAAGCGGCTTTCTTCAGTTTACTTCCGGTGGTTTTACTCACTATTTCTCCTGGGGCGGGAGCGTGTTCGTGAAATCCATGGCCGTTTTACGAAATTCCTTCCATCACTAGTCTCATAATGTAGCGTCAAAAAAAACTTTTTTCTGGCTCTCATATTTCTATTGAATGTATTTGACTTGACTAGAAATACTAGACTGCCCGTTGCAGCATTGCCTGCGAATTAGACCCAAGAAAATGCGAGTTCTTACATTACATTACATAGTTCTTACATTTTTTGGTTTCCTATTTCGTTACATTTCAATGAAGACCTGCATCAGGAGGAATGAGAGAACCAAATTCTTGGTATTAGAGTAAAGTAGATATGGCAAGAACCATAAATATAGCTTCTCATAAAGTAATATGTAGGATAAAAGCCAATGAGATAATAATAATACATATTACAGTTTAAATGAGCCAGGAAATGCAATTAACGGTTTTTGTGGGCTGTAATAATGTATATTTCACAGTAATATTTTCCTAATCAGTAACGGAAAGCATCAAGCGCATAAAGGGGAAATTCCCAACTCTTGCGGATCGGCAGAAATGTAAGACTTCACAATGAATCCATAACGTCATAGAAAGAAAGATAAATATGTCACATATATACATTTCCAGCCATAGTTACAATTTAGTTTCAAGGGTGAATGGTCTTAATAAAACCAACAGAGTACTTTCACGTCTAAACAATAGGACTGCAACAACTCGAGGGGGAACGGGGGTGAAGAATCTCGCTCAAGAATGAGGATTACTCAGACACGCATACTTCCGGTAAAATCATCAATCCATTACAAATGATCAGACAAAACAAGGTCAAATGCAGCTCTCCGGGTTTCCTTAGAGGGTGGACAAGTATTGGCTGGCGGATTTTCCAAAGAAAGCTCCCCTTTTTGGCTGGACTTCTTTCTCAACTCTTCCTCAGGATCCAAGTTTGTCGATGCCAGACAGATGGGAGGAGAATAAAGTGTTGTGTTTCTGAGATAGTTACAAATTTTGAATTTTGGCTTCAACTTGTAAAATAGCATCAACTCACAAACGAGAATGACTCGTCGTTTCGGTCCCATCGTGTCATGACGAGGCTTCCTCCAGCCGTACAAGAACATGTCCAAGATCCATTCCAGCAACTCCAGAACCGAAATGAAAGACATCCCAGTGTAGAGTCCCAGCAAACCTCCGAAAGTTCCGATGAAACTCGACCACTACCACCAGAACCGAGATGAAAGACATCCCAGTGTAGAGTCCCAGCAAACCTCCGAAAGTTCCGATGAAACTCGACCACTACCGAAGAATGGAGAGATTTGATTTTCGTCAATATCTGAGTGAGGCCGAAGAAAATCTTAGGGAATTTCTAGACTCACTGGATATAACTGAATCTCCGTGGTTTTCTCCACTGTCGTGGTTTCGTAGAAGACATGCACTACCGCCATCTGTTCACTGAAAAAATAAGTCGATGAGCAAACAGTTCCAGGTCCATTTCTTCGGTTGTCAGAGCTGCATGGTCATCTCAGAAAGGAAATTTACAGACTCCCAGTATATGTCGAGCATTTATGCGTTAAATTAATTCGACGAGATCCGTTGGCAAAGCACAAAATTCAAGGTGATGGAATTTTACTGAAACTAATTTTGCTGAAAACTAATACCGGCTGTATTAGCTTTCAGAAATATGCTACAATGAATATACAAACTTTGGACGATAGCAGAAGGTCGAGTTTTCCAATTCGCTTTGAAGCAGTTGGAAATACTCTCCTTTGGGAAAACTCGGTTGAATATTCTTCGTCATGTTCTTCATCCAAGCCGCCAGGTTTATGATCAAGGTGTCATGACGACCCATCTGCTCCGACCAGAACGACCGCTCCCATCTCCTTTCTCTAAACCATCAGCGAGCATTGTTTCTCCTTCGTATCTTCAATGATTAAGGATGTACTCGTATACAGGGGGATGCTCACATGCAGTGTTGCGGACAAGCGCAAGTACTTTCGGCATGTTTCTCCGCCCATTTAACGTCCTTCATGAATCGATTGAGTCCATCGTAACCTGTGCTCCAGGAAGTGGAATTAAATCTATACTGAAGTGTATTGCTCGAAGCACATATTGTAAATAAACATATACAAATATTAAAACATTTTCCTATCGCTCTCTATTGAACCGAGTATACAAATAGGTACATGGGCATATTATAAACGTAAGTGTCATTTTAAAGTCCTCACCCATATCACATCCGGTGGCGTTATCCTCGTGGATCTTCAAGAACCAGTAATTCGTATAGTGCATGCAGTTGAGTGAGATATTGAAGTCAATCATCAATTGAGTGGCAACGCAAAAGTTCAGACACGCCTGATTGGTGAAGGAAAAATGACTATCAAGAAGGCAGCAAACTTCGACGGATATGAATTAAATATTGGAATATGCTATTACCTCCTTGGTATATGGGGTTTCATTTGCGATCGCTATGATTTCGGGGTCGAATCGCTGCAGGAAGTAGGAATTATCGGCGCAATTCCCCCCTAAGTCTGTGGGGATTCGTTCGAACTCCACCATCTTTAGACCAATATTGGAAACCGTCCCCAGATTTATTTTGAGTCCTTCCTCAATTTCATCGGTAATATCCTGGGAGTTCTTAATGAAGAGCTTGTATTCCACCGCAGATGAAGAGCCGTCTTCGTTTATCAGGAAATATGGTGCCAGGGCGAGTCGAAGCCCTTGCTGTTCAAATTAAGAAGACGAGCATATCACTTCAGTTTCACTCCTCTCAGTCTAATCGATGGAAATGATCATACCCAAGTGGTCATATTTGAAACGATTCCAATATCCATGTCCTCCTGGACTTCAATTCGACGCAGGACTTCTTTGTCACGCCGGTAGTTGAAGGTAAGGCATTCATCCTCCTTTCGGAAATCGCTAAAAAAAAAAAAACCAGGGAAAACGATATTTAAATGTGTAATATTACACTTGAATTTCCGGGATGGAGGACGCTGGTTTCCTACTGGATTAAAGTCGTTGCCTTTCTCTTTCTTCCTCGCTCCTTTCTCCTTCCACAACGACTTAGTCAATTCTTTTCTACATGAAAAATCCTATTTAAAAAAAATGCTTAACAAGTCTCTTGCGGCACGTCGTAATACCTGAAGAACCGAATATATTGGCCAAACCTTCAGTTAATCCGAAACAAACGTTGTGCCTGAAAATCTCTGATGGCGTCCAGGAGCATTTGTGACATTTAAATATGTATTCCTATTAGGTGAGAATGAATCATCCTTACGTATCCTTGCAAGGCTCTTCGTTGAAGCTACAATGGAGTATTTTGATATTATCATGTTCCATGTTCCAAGCATCCAAAAAGTACTTGTTTTCTTCCAGACTATACTCCACATCCGAGATTGCATACCACCAGTCCTCCAGGAGATTTACCTCCACAAATCCCCCTTCATCGTTCATTTCTAAACATAATTGTCAAGATGTTCTAATGAGCTAGTAGGCGAGTGTGCGATGTCTTTGACTTCAAGTATGAAACTGTTTACCGTATTCATAATATCGTCGGAGCTGCTGGCCTTCTTTGGCTTTGAAGGGGGCAACGCAGATTTCCTCCGACTTGTCCTCGTGTGTTGTACGATTCGTTTCGTTGAGAGAAGGGAGAATGTCTGCCAATGCCGGTGCGTGTGTGCCATTTGACCTTGCTAGTTGTCTAAACAATAGTTCATTATTATAATAGTTCATTATGAGTGATTTCATTGAGCTGGTGACCTCCGAAAAATCGTAGTTCTGAATCCCAGAGCTAATATCTTGGAGGCAAATAGTAACGGCAGGGAAGGGAACTTTTTCACGTGGCTCCATCTAAATGGCAAACATCACGTCCATCGGTAACTCCACACGTTCGGACTCAGAAACCATGGGACGGATGAAATCATATGATTCGTTCTACCTTTGTAGCGGTTGTAATTTTGCCAGCCATGTATGCATTGATGATGTCGATGATTCCGTAGGACATGTAGCCAGAGATGATAAGAAATATGAGGAGCCAGAAGAGTCTTCTGAATAAAGAGGATTCCGGGTACGCAGAACGGCCCAGTGCCTGGGGGAAGATATAAAAAAGTTAGGCGTTGCGCAAATCTGAGAATTCCGCAACACTCGTGAAACATGCGGGTAATTCTGCAACATATCACTTTTCCGCTGTCTCATTTTCCTGTATGACCCTCAATTAGTACCCAATCTCGTTTAATGGATAGTGCCATATATACTGTGACATCACAGCTCTTTCATCTGAACTCGGTAAAGAATGACGTGTGGACAACGGAAGTAAGGTGCTCCTCCTCACTGAATACCGTGCTCCCGGAGTCCACTAACATTGCCAATGTTGCCAATTGCCAAACGAACATGAGACCAGAGGGACGTAAGAAAACCTGAGTAGAGTATAGTGCGCGTGCCTGAGAGGGTCATAGCACACCTAGCGGACGCAATGGCTTGGACAGGGCGCTCCACATCTCTGCTCCAGAATGGCCAAGCGGAACGTAACCATTATATCAACTCAATAATAATGCACACTCATACCTCAACTCTCTCCAGTGACAATGCAGTTAAGGAACATGTTCATGATGAAGAGCACCTCCCAAAACATTGTACGAGCAGGGTGTTAAAGGCAACGATCCTAAGACTGGAGCCAGTGGGAAACTTCGTTTTAAACTATCTTGTGTGAATTATCTTATCTGTCGACAATTTCGGCATTGAGGCCACTCACGTGTCCTGTGAATCTGTTGAGGAATCTAATGGTGACAGGGCCGACGCCTACCGTTTCCTCTCCTTCGTCTTCGAACTGGATCTCGGCAGGTATTCTCCACGCTCCGTCATCGATCCCTACTTTTCTTCTCATCGTATTTCCCCCCTTTCTAAACGAAGTGAGAAGTTGCTGAATTATGAGTTATTCATTTAGTAGAGGCAGATGGAGGGTATGAGCAAAGCCAAAACAAGACAGGGGAGCTGCAGTCTTAGAGAATGGACTGCTTTCGGGACTGTCGATTATGTACTCTAGATTTTCCTATCTGCGCAGGCTCTTTAAGAGGTCTCAACGACCTTATCTTCCCTGTTTTAGGAATTTTGCTTCTTGGAACAGTAAAGACCCAACCCTTCTTGCCCTTCGCTATCAGCACTTCATCGCGCACTTTCCAGATTACCCCCTGAAATTCGTGTCTTCCCGATTTATAAAATCATGAAATGAACAGACTCCAAAGTATCAGTCAAGTATCAGATGCTCTATCAGCAGATTGTCTATAATGAGGTCTGTTCCCAGATTTTATCAAGCTTCCAGTATAAAAGAAAATATATTAGTTTAGATCTGATGAAATTTTCCTGGTCGATTGGCTAAGAGTTTCAGAAGCTGGAAGCAAACGTGTCAACGAGATGTTCGAACCAATAATACTTCTCTCATGCGGAAGCCAAAACGAGTTGGAGGTAATGAATGTCTCGAATGCTTAACTCAAGTCCGGGAGACGTCAGCCTTATCAGCCAGTATCAGTTTGTCAGTCGTATACCTTGCACGCAGGCTCTCCTTTTCGCCTCGGAGTCAATTCTACACATACGATGTCGTAGGGCGTCGTCCTCTTCGTTGATCGAAAATGACAATTCTTGGACGAAGGTGGACCCGACCACACCCTTAGCTATCGTCTACTGAGCCACTCCATCGCCTCAACATCTTCATTTGTTGAGGCAGGAAATGACGTGAAGACAAAGAGGGCTTCTCGCATAAGATGACGTACAATTGCTCTTTCGTTTCCAACTAGGTTTTAGCGTTCAAAGATGGCTACGCCAACTTTTGCACTTGTTGAATTTTTATCGACTTCCTGTTTCGCAAATGTGCGGCTATTGCGAAAATTGAAGTGAAAATTCCTGCGATGAATGAAGGCACAAAGGCAGTTGACCGATTTGTTCAACAGTCCATCAGTGAAATTCACTCAGCTGTTGTGGGGTTTGTGTACATTTGACGATGGATGTCTCTCTGCGTCATCGTTCGTCCACATATCAAGGGTGTCTTCAAACGCTTCCAGCGTAGTCATAGAACTATCATGAATGGAATAATAAATATAACACAATTCATGAGACAGCCTTTCCTCGTGGAACTTCAAAGTTGTTTTATTGAAGAAACAAAGGTGGCCTGAGATCTTAAGTCTATGTCAATTAGCCAATTAGCTGAGATCTTAAGTCTATGTCAATTGGCTTAAGCCAATTCCTCTTGAGTCCCAGTGTTGCTCGTAAATATTGGTTGGATTATTTCCATGATTTTGGGCAGTGCGGAGAGGATTGGGAAAAGCCATAGGGCTCGCAAGCTGTTTGGGCAAGGAGCATTGACATTAACATTTCGTATTCAAATAGAGTTATACATTTGAAATCAGTTTTCTTTCCCACACGTTCCCAAGAATGCATTAAAAGGAGAACAATCCCGGCACAGATCTTTTCGCCCTCTTCGTTTTCGAACTGGATCTCTGGTTGGGCCTCCCCTCCCTCCGTCATTGACCCCTTTGAAGTGAATTCATATATTTTAAGTATAATTTCCTGTCAGCAGGTTATTCACATGGTTTGTTCGCATATTCTTTCAGGTTTGAAGCACGAAAAACTCCAAATTTTACCCAAAAAATTTCTCAGTCGAAAGGCCCGGTTTTTGGAGCAAACTTGCAAACGAGATGTTCAAAGCTATGAGACTTAACTATGTTATTATATGATGTCATCGGGCTTCATCGTCTTCATTGATCGAAAACGACAGTCCCTGGGGAGTTGGACCATGCCTCGCTCTTTGTCATCGAATGCATCCGCCATTGAATAATATCCTTACAATATATATTTGCTAGCTGAAGCTGCCTTTGATGACATTTAGGGACGATGTCTTCTTTGTGTTGAGACAGGAATTAACGGGAATACGAAGAGGCCTACTAGTAAAATAAGGCCACAATGAGGCCTTAATCCAAAAGATGACGTACGATCGTTGTTTAGTTTCCTATGAGAAATGGGCATTCCAAGACTGCGACTCCAACGTTAGAATTTTTGTCCTGATTCAGAAATGCGTACCCATTGCGGAAATTCAAGCGAGCGGCTCCGCGAAGCATGAAGGCACAAAGGCAATTCATCGCGTCCATCGACTCAGCTGCTTGGGCCTTCGTCTGCATTCGACCATGGAAGGCCCTTTGTGTTATCGTTTGCCCACTTGTCAGGATCGTCGTCAAGCACTTCATGCATCATTATAGATTCATCTTCAATGAAATAGTAATCATCAGACAATCTAAAAACATCATTACATCTCGGGAATTCAAGGCAGTGCAGTGAGGAAACAAAGGAGACCAGAAATCTGAAGTCTTTGTGATGCCAAATTAAGTTCCTATATTTCTTGAAAAATTATGTAATTCTGTATTGCCTTGATATTTGGGGCGTGCCATGAGGATAAAGAGCTATCGGAATGCTTGCAAGACGTTAGGACAAGAAACATTCACGCAAAATTAATACGAGCATAAGTTTGGAATATAATTATTCGTTATTCGGAATCTTCCCAAAATATTCCAAATAATTCATTAAAAGGAATCTTGTGCAGAATGAGTCAGGAATCGCGATATACTCCAAAATAGCGCGGTGACTAACACTTTCTCACACTTATTGTTTCGCGATGAGACTTTAACTTTTTTTCGCTTGCGCTTCTTCCATGCATTTAAATAAATTCCTGATTTGGAACAGAATGAAACACTCTTCCTCAAATCGAAATATTGTGAGAAGCTAAAAGTCTCAAAGGACCCATCTTTTCACCAGGAACCGAACATGTAAGGGCACCATTTTAAAGTGAAAGCCAAGTTGCCTTAGCGTTTTCACTTCTGCTCTAAAACGGCCGGATAAGAATGAACTAGAATTTCAAGAATGTTGATGGATGCTTTCAGGTCTTTGCAAAAATATGGTTTCCATGATATCCGCTGTCTCATGAACTTCGAAGAATCTCTAGGAGTTACTTTTTTTGGCCTTACCCGGTATTTATGGTTTCTACTGCATCAAGCAGCTTTCAACCCCTTCTTCCTGCGCTAAAAAAGGCGATCTACTGGGATCTACTGACTCAGTCACGATGGTCTATGCACAAGGTGGCCATTAAATATCTGAAACATTTCAAAGTAATGTGAAATGGGCATTCTGGTTGGCAATGATGGCAAATTATGATAACGCTTTACATGATCGAAATGATGGGGAATTGCAACGCTTTTATTAGCTCCTTACCTTATCTTCCTGTGAAAGCCTTATTCTTCCCTTAAATACGCAGTTCTCGGGACGCTGAAGGCTCCTAATAACAAAGAAAATGATGCAGACCATCCGTGCTTTTGCATGAAAAATATTCGTCTTGATTTCGGAGAGCTGCGTTTTGCGTGTCGTCTTGGTCAATACGAGTTATTCTGGTGACATCGATGTGATTCTCATCCAAATAATTAACTTTATCTCATTAAATGAATTATCTGATGAGGTATGACATTCAGATCTTCGGAAGATATGCTTTGCATCTACGAGGATCAGTCAAATGAAAACGACAAAAGGTTCATAGGAAATGGCATAGTGAAACGATCCGGGCGGAAGCTATATGGTTTGTAATGCATGTTCAGAATTTCGGAGTGGAATAGGTTTATAACTCTTGGTCCCCAGTAGATTCTGCGCAAGAGTACTGCCAATGTGGCGTATTTGGTGGATGGTGCGTCAAAAAGAATGTCAGCGTGCAATAATCCTGTCTTTGATGGTGGGAGGGGTCACACCGACTGAAATTTATCGCGAATGGTTAGGGTGTATGCGCAAGATTTTGTGTCACAACGACGGGGTACGAGTGGGCTTCATGCACATCCTTCTGCGGGACGCACATCTTCGAAGGATAATCCGCGCCCAGGAGAAGCTCACCACGTGATCACAGACGAAACGATCGCCCAGGTGAATGAGGCAATCAGAGCCGATAGATGTATAACAGTTAACATCGTAGCTCGCGAAGCCACGTATCAGCCACGGATCGGCTTACACTATTGTTCAAGACAGACTCTTGTACAGAAAGGTGTGCGCAAAGAGGGTGCCTAAATGTCTTACAGACAAGCAAAATAATCCTCGAATAAACTCTGTCCGCAACACCTGATGCGTTACCGAAAAAAAGGTGACATGTTCCATAATTGCATACTCACAATCCATGCAGGAACGTTGGTTTAGGCAAAGTATATAATTGAACCTGTAAGGGATGCACTGGATATGTTTTTTTTTTGCATTTCACGTACTAAACCGTTAATGGTTTCGCCTTCCATGCTGGACGACGTATGAAAATAAATGAATTCATCGTAAACTTGCAATTTCAAGACAGTGCACACATTAATGTGGTCGAACTCCCTTGTTTTAAGATTTGACCTATTGTGATGTGTTATTTCGCGTTATGTGACGTCTCTGATAACTCGAAATTATCAACATTAAACATGAAGATTTTACCCATCCAGTACAATATACATCCGACACGAAGCGAATCAGCCCGAGTAAAACCGAAAAAGTTGTGAGACACCTTCCGCCGCCAGTCCAGATTGATAATTTTTTCACAATCTAGCCATTAATCTTGAAATACGAGGGCCTGCCACAACCTGTAACAGTGGTGTTGAGTTATTCCATTAAGAAACAAAGGTCATACACAGCATCTTCCAACCATCAAGGCTCTTTTTCCTTAATAGCAGTTCCAACTATGCGAATCACTCATGATGGTACCTTGTTTCTTCTCAGGTCTCAGTATTACTGCAGGTTTTCGAAACCATCCGACTTGTAAACTAACGGTCAATGTATCTCATCAATTGAATCAATTCGGTGCATGTCAGCATCATCGTGATTTGACATTCCCGGTGTTATTATTTTTTTTACAAAGAAATGGAGTTTCGAGTTTCTTTAAGAACTGCAAAGCTTTCCCTACTCACTTTGCTAACTACTTACCTATTTACTAATGCTGCTATTTTATCAGTAGAAAACTTTCATTCCATTTCTATTTGGAAAATTTTCATTCCACAATCTCCACTTTAATGCTTACATTCTGTATTCTGTACCATACGAAGACCAAGTCTTAATCGAATCCATACCTAAACTCTAAACAAAGAAGAAAAGAAAGGAAGGGGGGATTGTTTGGGGGGCATGGAGAAAGAAAGCAGGGGCGAGTGGCATTGCATCGCACGAGCACTCACGCTTCGGACTCCATCGACACCTCCAAGTACATCAAAGTTTCGGATCCGAATTTCCCCAGTAACAAGGCAAACTTATGAATCCCATCCATTTGATTCAAGATGTCAAATCCTCGTGCAACCCTTCCGATGTCATCTGGAATCATTGACCGACAGTAGGTGTAGGCAAATGAAAGAAAATTGTATATCTACTTTGAATGAGGATGAACGACTGGAACTGGGACTGATAGCACCGACTTTGGAGGTGACTTGGGCTCGCATCGAGGATATTTCCATCACCGAGGAGACGATCCAGAATATGATAGGGAAGTTGAAGGTGGGCAAGGCGACCGGCCCCGATGGGATTCCTGCGAGAGTCATTAAGGAAACCGCTAGAGAAATATCGGGTCCGTTAATAATTATATTCGATAGCAGCTTCTCGCGCGCCGGTAGTTGAAGGTAAGGCATTCATCCTCCTTTCGGAAATCGCTAAAAAAAAAAA
>CAJPEV010002000.1:36042-52898 GCA_905338385.1 Darwinula stevensoni
AGGTCGGAGTCGCAAGCGGTGTCCCTCAAGGCTCGGTCCTTGGACCGCTTCTGTTTTTGGTCTACATAAACGATTTGGATCTCGGCGTAGAGGGTAAGATAAGTAAATTTGCCGACGACACAAAGATAGGTTTTACCATAGGAGGGAGGCGGATAGGGTTAGAGCCGAGCGAGATTTAAGTCTTTTGGACGAGTGGAGCAAGAAATGGCTCATGAGGTTCAATAAAAGTAAGTGTAAAGTTCTCCACGTCGGTCGAAACAACGGTAGGTCTCTCGACATGTTCGGCGATGTTAAATTGGATGAAGCAAACGGAGAGAGAGATTTAGGAGTTACTATCGATTAGGACCTCAAATTTTCCTCGCACGCGCAAGCGACGGTGGCTAAATGCAACAGGATTCTAGGTTACATTCGTCGTTCGGTTGCAAGTAGGACTTCGGGCGTTATTCTTCCGTTGTATGCGGCGCTGATGTACTCCCTCGAGCGCCAACAGATCGCCCTTATTTGTAGGCCTCCAAAACTGGATGCAATATTCCAGCTGGGGTCATATCACAAGAATGATTAAGGAGGTCAGGGGACTATCATACGAGAAGCGTTGAGAAGTGTTGGGACTGTACTCGCTCGAACGACAGTTAAGGAGGGGCGATCTCATCCAGGCTTTCAAGATAATTAAAGGAATAGATAATGTCGAGTGTGGTAGGTTTTTCCAGTTTGATGACAGCAAGAGAATGAGAGGTAATCGACTTAAGTTGCGCAAACCGCAGGTGCGGCTCAGGTCGAGACAGGAATTTTTTACTTGCAGAGTGGTGAACGCGTGGAATGCGTTAGATGACGAAGTAGTGGCTGCTCCTTCTGTGACTATCTTTAAGCAGAAACTAGATGCTTTCATGGACAGGCAAAAAGGTTGGGGCAATGTTGACGTTAGGTACTAAACAGTAAGCAACTAGGATAGTCAAATAAAAAAATTATAATAAAATAATAAAAAATAAAAATAAAAAACAAAACAAAACAAAACAAAAATACAAAAATATTTAGCTTTAAGAGGTTTAGGCCTACCCTAAAATTAAGGAACGCTCGACCTCGACACGTGATATCGAAATGGGCGAAATCGCCTCTTGATATCACCAACTCTCTTGACTCTTGACTCTTGATAGCATTTTATATTCACTGAACGAGATTGCCCTGACAAAAAATATTTCTTTCAGCTAAAGCTTTATACTAAGTGTCCTTTGATACTGAGCACGTTCTTCTTCTAGGACCGCGGTACTTTTCAAAGAGTACTTCGGAAGTACGGTACTGCTCTGACGCCCATTTGGCTGAGGAGTCCATGAGCCATGAGCCAACTCATAGGCCTTCGAGCGGACCAGGAAGACCAGTTATCTAATGCCGGGAATTAAAACCATGCCTTTAATTTTGCTCACTGGTAGCATATTTCCTTGTCACGTCTAGCCTATTCCTTAAGCGAATTTCGGCATTAAATCTGTTCAAGATCACATAAAGAAACAGCCTCAGAATTCCTTCAAAGCACCCACATTTCCAGGGAGAATCACATGAACAGGGCTATCTCAAGTGAATCCTTCTGCTTTCGAGTGGCTAATGCTTCAAAGTTCCGGCGGCTAATTTCAAAATTTACTCTATGGCACCATTAACGAACAATTTCATTGGCCCGTGGATATCGACCAGTGTTAAACGAGTAAGCTACCTCTTTCTCTAATCGAAAGGACCAACCGAAATTTCAAATAGAGAAAAAGAGATACAGTCCTGCCCCGTCAAACACCAGGCATGAATGCAATAACATAATTCCCAATCTGAAATTTCAACTTGATGACTGGCAATTCCTAACGCGTCTAGTATGAAATTCAACCCTAAATGCACAACCTACATTAAGTCTCCCTTGCCGTCAGCTCGAAAAAAACGTGAAGGACGTCTGGGGTCTCAATTGACTCTAATCTTTCTCTAACTACATTTGCCTAGAGTCTTTGTGACAGCGAGTCAGAAACTGCAACTATAATTTATGGACAGCATGTAACGTATATTAAAAAAATCCCTGTGAACCACGAAACAGGCATAAAAGAATGAAGCCTGTGGAGGGGAACTATTTAAGAAAATGTTTATCCCATAGGGTCGAGAGAGACTCCACAAAGCAAGTGAGGGTTAATGGAGATAACATGGTCTCTAGGCGAAAAAAGGGACTTAAATATTTACCTGAATGACGTTTTAGCATTCGGTCCTAATTCCGTAGGTTCTTCATTATTATTATCCACATATATAATACGCAGTTTACCGAATCACCTGACCATGAGGGAGAAATCGTGTGAAGGTGAGAGTGGTCTCATATTGATTGTCATGGTCTAAAACCTATTACAAAAATGTGTTAATTGATTGATTAATTAAAAAGTTATTTTCTTTATTTCCTTGATACTACCTGTTAAGTGCTTTCTCTTTGATCGACTAGGCAGTCTCTTTGACCTCAACGATGCCCTTTACATCTGCTTGCTAATTGGTAATTGCATTTTTCTTACTGCTAATTAACAATTATCCATGAGGGAAATACTTCCGATCCGCCATATGGTGCATGTGATACATCAATTGCAAGCTCTTGATGAGTACAATGCGATAGTGCATATTTTCTCTGCGAAAGATGAGAAAAGGAGTAGTAATTCTAATGTGTAGTCACGTTGAACAGAGTGTCCGTTTTCGTTGGAACAGACACCTTTTTGTGTGGTGATAGGCGAAAGTATTGTATGTCTTGGGTTCTGTGGTGTATTGGTAGCGCACGGTACCGGAAGACAGAAAGCCCGGGTTCAAGTCCCGGTCGTAACTTGAATTTTCTTTTTCCATCCCGTCAGCCTCCTCTACCTTTGGTCCTGATGACATATGCCGCAAATAATGACTCAATCCTCGAACTTTTCACGCAGTGATTTTGTGTTTTCGCTATATACCCTAACTAAATAACCTCAGAGAAAACAGGAAGAAGGCACATCAAGCGAGCAGCATTCATTCTATGTTTGGCCGAACGAGCGAAAAAGTCAGCCTAATTCAGGGGATGATGGAGCAGTTGGATTAGAAAATAATCGTGACCAAAGGCCGCGAACCTTTCCTGACCCAACTGATTCATCATTTCCCAAAACAGGTTAACTTTCGCACTCTTTGGCCTTTCACCGAACTGGAGGAAAATAAATGGACGTCTACTAACCGTGCCAGCACGATAAAGGGCCTCTCCGGCACAACGAAGACTAGACCAGAAGAGCGTAGGAAAACCTGACTCGAGTATAATGTCCATGCATGGGAAGGACATAGCGTTGGTAGCAGACGCAATGGCCCAGGCGGAGCGCCGAGTGCATTAATATGACACGCTCATACTTCAACTCTCTTGGCTGAAACATATATAACTGTAACGTATTCAAACAGTATGTTCATGTTATATCAGATATATACATGTATATTGCAACATTCTACAGGTAGTCCCCTTCGGAAGTAATCTTAACCTGGAATTTTTTATGTCTATTTAATATTAAGCAAGGATAACCTCCTGCGTAACCTCCATGTAAGTCGAGAATATACATGATGGACAATAAAATATACAAAGCAGCCGTTTTTGAAGAGTTGTCAATTTCATTATAGCCTCCCGATTCTGGCAAAATTTCGTAAGCTACTAGGGTCACCTAATTAGAGTTTGTATACTGAGTTTCACGTCATAATTCCGAAGACGTTGATAATGACTTTCAATTTATATTTTAGCACCAAAAAAGGAAGTGTTCATTACTTTTTTAAACTTAAAATTTCCTAAAACTGATAAAATCAAAGAAGTAAACAAACAGAACGAAAACAATATTCACATATACATACATAAAAACGGAAGGACACACTTTGGTATAAGTATGTTCATATCAACTGAAAAGGTTCTCAAAGTGCCATAATTTTGTTGAACACAAGTCATTAGTTTCGACGCCTAATATCAATTGCTCGGTCAATAAATCTTTGAATTAGTGCTTCCCATCTCACTCTAAAGCATCATGCAGAGATGGAAGGTCATGAATTCAGTCCTCTCGCTCATCCCGGTCTCATGCTCAAATCCATAGTTTCGACAGCACATTTTGCCATTGTTCTTCATAACGCAATTACGGCTCTTATACTTTTTGTAACAGAAAACAGAAATTAGAAACACTAGCCTCGATTGTGTCACCCTATATGCCAGCCAAATTTAATAAAAATCGGCCGCCTACAATGAGATGGACAGCTCATCCATTACCACAGCTTTTTCTTTGGCCCGCCCTGTATATTGTCTTCATAGAATTGAAGCGGAGGATGTGGAACAACTAAGATACACTGTTTATGGAAGGCATTTGATAAACCGGGTCCAAATTGGGTTTATTTTGGATTGGAAATATTAAGCAAGGATGAAAAAAAAACAGTGCTTAACGATATCCTCTGAAGTTGCAGAAGTTCACCCGTAAGTCAACACAAATATGAAGTGACACTCATACACCGAGAGGAATTGAAAGCCATTGTCTGCTCGTCCAACAGGTGGATCTTGACCTCATTGCACACCAGGAGAAAAGAGGAACTGATAGAAACATTGTGCATAGAGATATGGACAACATGGAAATATATCAAAACATCTTTCCCTTTATACTAGTGGGATTGAGACATATTCCGAAAAAGCCACGCATGCAGTCCGTTTAAAACTAATGGCGCTTTTCAGTAAAGATTTTAAAAATTCACCCAGAACACTGTCACCCTAACTTCTAAAACACATTTTGCCTTACTTCCACCATCAATTCGACCTGCTTTGGACCAATTCCCTCCAGCTCATTCCTCTACATTTCCTTTCCACTCCTCTCCCCAGTTCCCTCCAACTATTCTAGAGCGTCAACACAGCACCATGCGAACTGATATTGCTTTTTATTTCCCTTTCCCAGTGGCGTTGAGGGAATTTATGACCTGTGACCCATCAACAAAATGCTCTGCTTCACCAAGTGAGTAAGAGAGAATTTGTCATGTGAGCTTCACATGTAGTGGCCCAATTGCTACCCAAGCGTTCACGAATTTGCGAATGGATGCATGTTTATGGTTTGAAAGGAGATAGACTCACAAATACTTCATACAGAAAGTCCACAAGTTCCAATTGGGCCATTCCATGCCAACTGACCGCGGGATGACGCTCGACCATCTCAGAAAAAGTTGAAAAAATATTCAGCTAACAGGTCTTACTTGAAATTCGAAATTCCAAAATATTTTTTGTTCTGTTCGTTTTCAAATGAGACATGAATTTTAGAAAAAGTTTTTCCGGCAAATGCTGCCCCTCGGGGAAATTGCATACCTATCGAAGTATAACAGCTAGAAATTGATCTAATGGCTCTCATGAAAGGTCTGCAACAGTAGAATTAAATTATTATCACGAAAATATAGATTTTTGTGAAACCTTTATTACTCGTCTTTTTCAAAGTGCACTACTTCCGTACAATTTCACCACCCCATTATGTTTTATGCGTGTCAACCCAACAAAACTAAAATTGTATTGCTAAGAGTTCGCCTCTGGAGCGGTTTTATGGTATAAGTATTATTTCGCTCATGTCAGCCCCTACATGTGGAAAAGGAAAATTGAATCTCCCATTTCTTGTGATTTCAGCGAACTCTGGCCTCATTCTTTTACGACGGGGGGGGGGTCCATGATAAAACGTGTCTCATACGTCATATGAAATGGCATTCCAATATCTGATACGAAATATCATTTCGAGAGATCGCACGAATTGTAAAATCGGTGTTTCTAAAGTTCATATCTCATTTGCAAAAAACAAACAAAAAAATATTTCGGATTATGAAATTTCATGTCAGACCTGTTGACTCTGAATTAGTTTCAATTTTTTATGAGATGATCGAGCGTCATCCCTCGGTACTTTGGCATGGAATGGCATAATTATCATAGAGTACATACGTGCAATGAGATGGATTCCGACGAAAGATATGTTTCAACAGATGCTGGAGATGTAAAAGAGTAATGTATTTCATGCATTAAATATTTTTTACCTTAAGAAACAGCTTTGCTTTGCAGAATATAGCCCCTATATTGATCGTGTACTTCCAAGAAACGAGAAGTTATACGTTTTACATTAACAATTGAGTTCCCCTTTTATGTGGGCATTTTGCATGTGGGTTAATTGACGCTTCTTGGAACTGCAGACATACTGCAGCTTCATGTGTCGCCACAGGCAGTAATTTTTTTGCATTACTACTATGAAAGTTAAGATATTAGGTCCACAAAACTTTTTCAAAGTCCGAGGTCAAAACTGGAAGTGTCCCTCCTAAGTGTGATTGCGTAAAACTGCGACCTCTGGCAGAATTTTGACATTTTCCAGTATATTGCTATAAATGAGTCCACTCAGAACCCAGGGTCGACTGAGGCTTTCCGACTACCTTCGAGGTTGTAGGAATATGGACTGAAGGATCTTCACAAGAAAGACCTGGATCCGAAGCATTCCCTCGTTTGAACACAAATTCCATCTTCATAGTGTTCTTTCCTACCAGGCAATACAGGAAAACATATTAATGGATATGCTGGCGGCAGAGTAATAACATTCATAAGTTATATGAAGTCACCTGTGGGAATTACCCGTCCCTTTGCTCGTAGTTTGACATGTTTAGCCTTCTTCCAACCATACCATATGATGTCCATGATCCACTCCAGTAACTCCACCAGGGAGACGAACGACAGTCCGAGGTAAAGACCCAAATACCCTCCCAATGTGCCAATGAATCTCGTCCACTATCCGAAAAAAACTTAGTGATTAGCAACAGATTTTGCGATTCCTTAGAACTTATGATAACCATTTTTTTAATAATTTGCCTCACAGGATACATAGCTTTCTCCACGACTCTCTGCACAACAGTTGTCTCATAGTAGACGTTCACCACTGCAAAATTCTCTCTGCAGAAAGAAAAATAAGCACTCAGACGGATGCTTATCGCACTCCTTCCTTGAAAGCGTGACGAAGTTCATAGTCTGGTCAAAGGGCAGAATTCATTTTCGTAACATTGCATTACTTGAGATTTTTTGATACGACCAATTATGTACTTAATAGTTAAATGAATGCAATAATTGAGCGGACTGGGATTTGTGACAGTAGGTCTTGTTGTTCAGCTCGCTTTCGCTGGTGTAAATCTCATTCTGCATCCAAGCGATGAGATTCAGGACCAGGGAGTGCTCAAGATCCATTTTTCCTGATGACAACGACCATTGGAATCTCTCTTCTCTAAAGAAAAATGATTTTTTTATTATATTATATTCATATTACACCAGTAAATATATTCTTATATGAAGGCTTACGTGCAATCTTGATCAGGACAAGCGCAGAAGTCCGCAGCAATAAGATCCATTTTCCGAATTGCATTCGATACACCTAGACAACGGTTTCAAGAATTACCATTAACATATGTTCCTTAGCGCGATAGTTTTTACTGGCAGATATTGGAACACCAAAAGTTTCAAGCAATTTCCTGACCTCTTTTCAAATAGAGCGCAACTTGAGAAAGTCTTACGTTTTTTGAGTAAAACGAATTGCATATCATTTTACTCACTTGTCGAGTTGCAATTTGCAGGTTGCTTTCCAGTGCTTCGTAGGAGGGAAAAGAACCTTTCGTCTTTCACACAGCTAAGTCCGTTTTCGATGCCATGCATCACGTGATCCATTATGCACAATTGCTCACACAACTGATCGAATGAAAGGATAGAGAACATGAACTAATGAGAGATAAATGATATTATGTTTGTAGTAGCCGAACTCGAAAGTTTCTCATACCTGTTTTGAATACCTAGTTTCATTTGAAATCTTGAAGATCTTTGAATCGAATCGCTGAGTCAAATAGGACCGAAGAACACAATTCCCCCCCTCGTCTTGATGAAGGTGTTCGAAGTCCATCATCCGGATGCTAGCATACGAAATCTCGTTCATTTTTACCTCAAATCCCTCTCCAAGGGGATCGGGATCAATTAAAGGATCATGAATTGTAAATCTAAATCCCTCGGCTGGAAAGAGGGGAAGGACTTCGTTTGAGGTGTTCGACGCCAGTACCAGTTGAAGCCCGTTCTGTCCAATAAAAAGGGCAACAACGCATATGGAAGGAATGGCTGGATTCAGATATCTGGGTTGGATGGTAGAATGGATCTCACCGAGGGCCGCATAGCCATCAAGTATCCTTCCTCAGGTTCAGCCTTCTGACGACGAACTGTTTTGTCTCCGTTGTAGTTGAACGTAAGGCAACTTCGATTTGCGAATTCCGATCTAATTTAAAAATCCCTGGATTTGACATGAACAGAAATTGTTACTTATAATGGGAAACAATACTGTCACTGTAGGATGGGCATCGTCTTGCATGTGCATGTTTCCCATGGTACAGCAACATGATGAACTATTGTTTCACAATGTATATTTAGCAGCGAGGAAATTGTCATATCAAGTTTCATCAGTTTCTGCTTCGAAGAGCCTCTCTGTTTGGCCTCTCAAATACGTCAACTGTAGAGATTTCAAATGTGCCACTTCCAAGAATCCAAGCTTCCCAATACCAACATCAATGTATGTCCTGGGCCACTAAACCAGGGACTCAGAAAAACAAATTTTCAAGGAAAATGCAATCCGCAATTGCGCATCCTTAACAAATTGTATTATGTGCATTATTTTTGCAGCAATACAAATGTGTATAACCTTTGAAGTGCGGTCTACAGGACACAGAAAGATCACAAATTCCACGGATATTTCCTTGACGAAGCGTAGCTAATTTCTCTCCAAAATTTTCTTTAATTCACCCACATGACGCTCAGCTCACGAACTTTTTCAGGGCCCGATAAATATTCGGAAGGAGTAGAGTATAAACTATGTAATTCTTGGGAGTGGCCCATGAACTATTCTGAAAGGCGAAAATGGAAAACTTTGGTAAGGGATACTCTAAATGGAACTTACCTCATATTGCACAGTACACTATTAAAGCTGCAGAGGCGAATGAACTTCTTTGGGTCGATGGGAACAGCGACTGCATTCAGATAGTATCCGAATTTACTCCACGCATTCGCAGCATTGAGGGATCTTCTGAGGTTCTCCAGAAAACGTTTTGTCACGTCGGCGTCAACTAAGAAAAACTTGATACGTTAGCTGGAGAATCATGTGACTAAAAGGTTGACAGTACGGGACAAAAATACAGTTATGGTATGCATCGATTGAACTCCGTATCGCCCAGTTATTTTTATATTTGCAAAACGCCTGGTTAGCAACACGTACAGGGGGGCCTCAAAGAAGCGTTTAGATTTTAGGTGACTGCCAAATATTTACGCACTTACATTCCAAATATTTACAATTATTTAAGTACAACAAGGGTAATATACTTGGCACAATCCTGAGTGCCAGGAGTGGGATAATCACGTGCTTCTTATACATGGAACATGATGACCTTTCAAATACTCTACATCTAGCATATGGCACTTGTATGCACTGCAGCACCTTAACCATCTCACGAGAGAACCATTGTTCTCATTTGATGGAAAATATTATGAAACCCGAAACACACTGACACTGTGGTATGCATTATTTTCCCACTCATTAAATCCGGTTTCGTTGAAATCACCTGGCCATCCAAATTCTCATACTTCACGACTCCATGCACTGGAAAACAATGCTAGGACAGCTTGATGCCAACAAATTAGAATATATGCTGAAAATAATTGGTTACTGAAATGGTCAGGTGTTAGTAAAAGTCTGAATATGATCTCCGAAGGAAATTCCATGTCATTCTAAGTCCGATGGATCGTCCCTTTAGGATTGTGTGTGTCCATAGAGGCTTGCTTTGTTATGGGCAGCAAAAATAGCGAGGTAGCAACCTTAGTCGTAGTAGGTGTAGCAGTCTTATGGCAGGTCCAATGGTAGTCCGAGCGATTTCCTCTTTAGTCTTGGGGGAAATATATCACAATTTCCATCACTGTAGAATAGAGCCCAATGGTTCGCTACTGTGACAGATGGACATAGTAGCAGAAAAACCCTTAACTACTCCTTACTAGATGAAAGTGCTTTGAATAGCAACGCTAAAACTGAAGAAGGGACGGCATTTCTCTTTGTGGCGAAATAACGCTTTTATATTTCTCATGAAGTACGATAAGAAAACGAGCCGAAAACAAATAATTATGGATTTTCAAACGGAATTCCAAGACTTTGTTCCAATTCTGAATATTTTTCAACGCATTCACGAACGTTTTCTGCAACGCGTAGAAACAAAAGTCTAATTTAATATTTATATTATTTTTTGATGGGTTGTTCTGCAGCTTACTCCGCGGCTTACGAACATGTTAGCGTCGGTCAATTGAATTTGGATCCACTCTCTGTCGTTACAAGAGAAAGGAAGTAGTTTGGAAGCGTACGGATCAGTTCAGCGAAGGGGGCAATGCTGGTAGTGAATACTCCGCTCTCATTCCTTCTGCATTCCGCACCATTGGAGGAAGGGTGCGAATCTGCTGTTGGCTGCTGACATATGTCTTCTGCCAAAGAAAGATTCTGAAGAACATTTTGTAGTATACGAATGAACAGCGCCTTGTCGGCGGGGAGCACTTTCTTCATGAGGAGGGTGTTGGGGCAGATCGTGACCGCTGGAAAAGGGAGGGTTTCCCTAATCACCGTCTGCGAAATTGTCAATTGATGCCATCGGTTAATCTTACAATTTTACGATCTAAGTTATTAAATCGATGACGAGAAGACTGCCTGATTCTACCTCGGTCGATGTCGATGTGGGACCCGACATGTATTCCTTGATGGTATCCATAATTCCGTATGCCGTGTAGCCTGAGGCCATGAGGAAAACAAAAAGCCAAAAGAGTTTTCTCAAGCGGGAGGAATCCTCGTATGCAGAACGACCCAGGGCCTGGATGAAGACATGCATTGTATAACAAAGGTCTGTATTCCGAACAGATATTGAACAATTCCGGTGATTGGAAACATTTAAGTATACGTATTTGAAACTAATAAATTTGCTTGCCCTTCAGTCAAACAAACTTGTTATGGTCGCGCCTTTGGCGCTCTGTTGTCCAGGTTAGTGATTCATTCATTACTTTATATCCCAAGGGGCAAATATGTATTCTAAGTATGTGCTTTCTCGTGTGCTGAGAGACAACGAACCGAAATTTTCATCAAAATGATTTTCGATAAAAATTTCGATGAAAATCTCATCTGCCCTGGGAGGTGATAAGCTTTAAAAGTAGGATATACAATCCAACAGGTGCTTCTGGTCCAAGTTTCAACTTTCTTTTGTTCTCTCTTTCATCGGATGAGAAAAGATTCCGGAAAAGAGCCTTTGCAAAAAAAATATGCCTTCAGGGGTTTAATATGAAAATGAACTTTTTACTAAAATCGGAGAACTACATGCCTACCAAGTTTCAATCTGATACGTTTGCTTTTCTCGCTGGTGCAAAAATATATTTAAAAAAGCCGACGAAGGCAATCGCTGTGCCCTGACGGTATGCAATACAATACTTGCATTTTTTTCTGAACTCATCACCACATTTATTGTTTTTCCAAGATACTGTTTTATATCTCTGCCCAAATGTCACCCGCCAGAAATATGCCCCCTGTACAAATACCCGAAACTTGACATTTTTCTCGAACTGAGACTCCGAATAGGCACGTCCTATGCAAGTTTCATCTTTCCATGTCTCTCTGTTTGACTAAAGCAATTATATGTAATTGAAAACATCTGCCAGCAAAATCAGAAAACATCTTCCAGAAAACACCTCCCAGCAAAGTTTGGGGGTGCTCGCCCTATGGGCGAGCATCCCCAAACCCGGAATGTTTCTGCATTCTACAGGGTGATTCTTTCGTTTTAGTACCCAGCCTGAGTTATTCACGTTTTTTAGGGTACTAACACGAAAGAATCACCCTGTACTTCCCGTTAGTTATAAGAAACCTGGTACACCTGTACCAAGAGGTACATATGTACCAGGTTTCATATAACTAACGTCTATAGGACATGGTTAGAAATTGCGTCAGTCACTCATGCACTCTCTCACTCGGTCAGAATCGTCTGTATATACAGTGAAAACTCATTATCTCGAACCTTTAGGGACCGGGCAAATCGTTTCGAGTTATCCGAAGTTCGAGTTATCAGGAATCGCCCCCCCCCCAAAAAAAAAAAAAATCTCACGTTTAGGGACATTACCAGAGGACGATTTTCTCGCCCTCAAAAGTCCGATTTCACGGAGCGACGACCTTCCCATTATATACTGTGGTCGAGCCTTCGGCTCTCCATTACCCTGGATAGCGATTAATTCATTTATTCTTTGCGAAATGGCACTTACTTAAAGTACGTCCCATTGGAATACGTGACATATGGGGACGAAAGTCGTAATTTTTATCAAAATCATTACTTCTATGACTTCCAGAGCCTAACTTGAAATCTTTTCATGTGTCCCTTTTTGAAAGGGTGGAGAATGCATTATGCAATACTTCCCTCCTATAATCTACGCTCATGAGGCATAGTTCAAAAGTAGGATTTTTTCCGTACTCAGCCATAAAACAGGTACTTCTGAGAGAAATTTAAATTTTCTGTTTCTGTTTCGTTGGATCGAAAAATAATTCACGAAAATTATACTTAAAAAAAAAGTTTCCTGATTTTTTAAAACGAATATTTATTTTTATTCTGAGATATAGACTCAGGGAACTCCATGCCACCTAGTTTCAGCCTTATACGTTTCCCCTTTTTGCTGGCGGTAAAAAATATATTTGGAAAAGCAACCCACCCAAAAGCTGTGCTCTGGGGAGACGCTCAGCAAAGCCTTATACGTTTCCCCTTTTTGCTGGCGGTAAAAAATATATTTGGAAAAACAACCCACCCAAAAGCTGTGCTCTGGGGAGACGCTCAGCAAAAGTTGAATTTTTCCTTAAATCAACATCACATCCGTTATTCGTGCGCCAGCTGTTATTTTATTATTTCTGCCTGATTCGCAAGCATATTTTAAAAAATTCTTTAAAAACGTTACGTCCTCAAGAAATATGCCCTCTAAAAATATTTTTGAAATTTGACATTTGACATTTCAGCTGAATGCTTCGCATGTCACGTTCTTGCCATGTTACAGCTTCCCATGGGTCTCCGTTTGATTGAAGCAAAGAGAAGTATTTGAAAATATGTTCCCCGAAAAGGTGTATGGCGTGTATCACCAAAGTGGAATTTTTCCTGAACTCAAGAAGTGAATAGCTACTTATATCAGTCAGCTGCTCACGATCGTCTATATATAAGATGAAAGTAGAATTGTTTCTTTACTCCGCTATTCATCAGGTACTTCTTTGCCAAGTTTAAAAAGTTTATTTGCCACCCTTTGCCAAAGTTTGCCACCCTCCATTTTGCTGTATCAGCAAATTTATGAAAATTTGGAAAATATCTGCCCTCGGGCGTTATAACAAGAAAGTACCATTTTTACCGAAATTAAACCTAAGTGAACTACATGTCCACAAAGTTTCAATATTATACGTTTGCCCTTTTCACTGGTGAAAAATCATGTTTGGAAAAGCCGACCCACCCAAAAAAAATATCTGCCCTCGGGCGTTATAACAGTAAAGTACCATTTTTACCGAAATTAAACCTAAGTGAACTACATGCCCACAAAGTTTCAATGTTATACGTTTGCCCTTTTCACTGGTGAAAAATCATGTTTGGAAAAGCCGACCTACCCAAAAGCTATGCCCGGAGGGGATGCACTATGAAAGCTGAATACTCCCTCAAATTAATAATATCACCTCACTTATACGTGTGCCAAGTTTCACCTTTCCATTTCTGTCTAATGCGCCATGACAATTTCTTTATTTTGAAACATCGCCCCTCGAGAAATTTTCCCCCCAGAGATGTATCGAGACTTAACATTTTTCTTTTACTCCTTATCTTGGTAGTCACATTCATGCAAAGTTCCAGTTTTCCATGTCCATCTTTTTATATAATGGAAAAAAAATTATGTGAAAACATTCTCCCTTTGAAATTCATGCCCATCATTCCAAAGTCTGAATTTTTCTGCACACAGCATCCCGGTAGATAATTATGTACCAAGTTTCATCTTTCCACACTAGCTCTATACACCAGGACAAAAAAAAAATACTTGAAAACGTCGGCCCCAAAAATATGCCCCCAGGACATGGATCTAAAAGTTTGCATTTCTCTTGAACTCATCGTGTCAGTAGGAACGTCCATGCCACGTTTCAGCTTTCCATGTCTCTCCGTTTTATTGAAGCAATGGGACATGGAATGCAAGAGAAAAAAAAAGGCATAGAATGGTTAGGAGTTGAACCCTGGCTTCACAATTACCAGTCCGATGTGCTACCACTACACCACCCAAAGGGTAATATGCAATGGCTTCTTTCGATCACATCCTTATCCATCACGACATATATTTTTAAAAAAACTTATCCCCCCAAAATGTGTACCCCCAGGGCATGTACCTGCAAAGTCGGAGTTTTTCTGAACTCTGCACCCCAAAAGGTACATGTGTACCAAGTTTCAGATTTATTTTCTGAACTCTGCACCCCATGTGTACCAAGTTTCAGATTTCTAACCTTTCTGGAACATGGTTAGAATTAGCGTCATTCAGTCAGTCAGTCAGTCAGTCACGATCGTCTATATATATTAGATGATGAGTCGCTTCCTGTAGTGCACCTTGAGATTGAAGAGTAATAACATAACATAAAATTCTACCCCCCCGGATCGAAATTTCACTATATAATTGTTGTAGGGAACTTCGAGAAAGGGTCTTGGAGCCGAATATTGGCTCTATCATGTCACGCCCGGGGGCCATGATATGAGGTCAAAGGTCACGATTAGCATGCATCTCATTTAAAATCTGCACCTCCCCAACCTGTGGTTAGAGAAAAGCCAAATCTGTACCATTCTCCTTGGGATATACAGCACTAAATGGGAATTATACATTTTACATGTATGTAACTGCCGTTCTCGAGACGCCATAGCGCCAAAACTGATCATTTTTTCCCTCGCCGGATACTTTATTCACTCTCATTCCTCGTGGAAATTTTCTATTGACAAAAGCTCGCTCCAGTTTTTGGAGACCATTTTTTTTTGCAGAGTTGCGCATAGTTTCCTCCGACCGTTCCCCCGCAGAGTTCGATGATCCACCTAAAAAATCCGCTTTTTTTTTTAAGGGACGCGAGGTTGACGGGCATTACTCGAAAACGAGACAGAATTTTTAAAATTCTATAATTAGACCTCTTTAAAAGTCTCTTAGCCAGCTTAATATAAGTTTTCATGAGAATCCGTCCACTATCCTAGGAACCTATCGATTTTTCCTGCGGCTACTTTTAAAAATTTAGGTCATTTCTTCCTCTCCGAGTCTATTTTCTCTTCTCACCGGCCCAGAATGCAAGATTTTTTTGTGCCTATCAAATAGAAAGATGTTTCACGGATCCAATGACTCTAAGATTGCTTACTATCTCCAAGGTTATGGAGAATGCGAGGCTTTAATTGCCGATTTGCTTGAAAACTTAAATGCTCGCGCGCAGCTCTTCCCTCTTTGACCTCCCTCACGCCTCACTCTCGCATGTTCCTTCACCAGCTCCAAGACCGTTTCGCAATCACGCACTTCACCCTCACCCGTCACTTTCCTCTTTTCGCCAGTCTCAGTGGCTCTAGCCGCTGACTTTTCAGTGGAAACAAGAACCGCCGCTGTTCCTGTAAGGTACTAAAGAGAATGAATAATTTCATGGGCTCGTGTATTTTCGGTATCAAACCTTGTGCTGGCGTAACACAGTCTAAAGCTCCAAGGTTAACGATGTTCATGGGTTGGGTGTTATACTAGTTCATGATAAATCGAATATATAATGGTCGCAAAGGAAATTTGGAAAAGTAGATCCCCCCTTCATACGGTTATGTCAACTCATCTCCCTTTTCTGAAACTTCCGCATATTTCGCTTAGTGCATTGCATTTCCCCCTTGGAAACTAATGAAATCTGGAGTGTAATGTTTTTATGGCATGTTTCAGATTGTTAAGCCGAAAATCGATTCTCTGGGATTCAAGATCTGTGGATAAATGTATTGGTGGGTCCTGAAAGAAGTACTGAGTGTGGTCACTCTGTCAAATTCGAGGAATAGTTAGTCAATTGTCCTCACTAAATTTGTTGCTTGATAGCCGCATGACGGGTCGAGCAAATCACTTACAAATGGTCAAAGCACTTACAAATGGAAAGCAGTTGGCCACATGAACGCCAAGAAACGAAATCGAAAGACTAAGCAATCGAATTGCAAACGAGGCGGAAACTAACTTCAAAACTTCGGGAGCTAACTTCAAAAGTTAATAGACCAAGAGCCCTAACACGAATGATTAGAATTTTCAAAATAGATCACGACTATCATTTCGACCACTGGGTTGATCATCCATGCGACTTTAAAATCCTTCTTTGTTGAACCGTATACCAAAGCTCATGCACCTTGAATAGGGCATTTCGAAAAAAATTAAAGAAATATGCTCGAAATCTAGACCAGAAACGCTACTCCCTACAGCTTTTTCATGCATTTTTTCCGCCTTCATAGCATAAAATGGGTTTGGAAAGAAAGTCTTGCAACACTTTCTAAAACTATTTATGACAATTTTAAAAGGAATGATGGGCATTTGTATATGCTGGAATTGTATTTGGATATGTATTTGCATTTGTATATGCTGAAATGTTCTCGAAACTTCTGCCCTCGGGGTATATAAGGCGGCTTCTGCTATTAGTTGGCAGCCATGGCTCCGATCGAACAAACAACTCTTCGCCCCATCGTCTACGACGAGTTCCTCCAAGGACACTCTGCGAGAGCCGCCGCGGACAACATCTGCGCTGCATTCAAGGGCAACG
>CAJPEV010002001.1:7529-52895 GCA_905338385.1 Darwinula stevensoni
GAATCACCCTGCATATATAATACACTAATGTATGTTTGTTTGTCAGCTGCGTTGTGACGTTATGCTAGTAAATATCCTGGCATGTTATGCATTATTCTGAAGCTTATGGACAGTAGGTGTGCACCGTGCAATCATATTTGAAATATCATCAACCGAGGATGAGTTACAAGCTAAGTTTTCACCACTGGGTTACCCCCGGTAGAGCCCTGAACGGGCCAATTTTGTGGTGCCCGACCCGACAGGCCCTATTCAAGTCCAGGTTAGAAGAGTAGATAAGGTTGGGTTGAAAGCGAAGCCCCGAATAATGGCGGTTCTAGCCCTAGGGCAAATGACGTCACTGGTATACACCAGCCTCGACTGCTCCATTCTCGCCATTGGTTTTCCTCCGATGTAATGATATTATTCGAAGCGTAATGTCTACATTTCGTAACCAATCGCTGATTTAAAAAATATCCATTAAATTGAGGAAGGGAAAGCATCGAATGGGAAAGAGGTGGGGAGGATTCCGTACTGAAAAGTTTGAGGGGGGTGTGACTGTAGTGAGAATATATTATTATTTAAGGAAATCTTTAAGATGTGCCATTTGCCCTTTTGAAATGGCAATGAAAATATGCGTTCATTGTCGGACATCCTCGTTCTGTGTTGCTGAATCCCCAAATCAGAGGAAGGGAACTTGTTTGTCATGGTCATGGCAAATCACGTGATTTTCACGAACACCATGAAGATATTCCTTCTCGCAAACTTCAACGAAAGACTTCCATTTCTTTCTCACCTTCTTGCCCTTGTTGAGCAACTCAGAATTTATGAAGAGAATCCAGGTGAACAGCCGCGTTCTTACAGATATTCGGGATACTCGATGGTTGACTTGGAATTTCGATTGGGTCATCTCGGCGAAAGATGACAATCGACCCAAAAGGGTTGTTTTGGGATACCTCCCTCAGTCTACTTCAGAAATTTCGTTTTTCGCACGTTTCCACCGTATCACATAGGTCTTTCACAACCCAGGTTCCTTTGAAACGATGAAACGAACGTTTCTCTCCGTCGGCTCCAAAATCATCAGCTTTTCTTGCAGGCGGCGACTGCACATAGGACCGGCATCTGCAAATGCTATGAACCTGGCAGCGCCACACTCTAGAGATGCAATCGTTCAAGCGCAATAGAATGGAGGTGCAAAGAGCAAGGCAATATGGCAAGAAAAAACTGACCGATGTTACACTTTTAACAGGGGAGAAACAGACTAGAAAAAGGAGATTCAAGCATTTCGACAACTGCAAGTACTCTTCGATAGAACTATTTTTAAAATTCACCCAAACAAATTCTTCAGTCTGTTAGGAGATTCATCGTGATGGGCCATATTCCCCCAACGACCATATTCCTCCAATGACCATATTACCCCAATGACCATATTACCCCAATGGCCATATTCCCTATGTAGTTACCCTATGCCCCGTCACGCTGTGGTTACCCCATCTCGTGTAAGAAGTCTCCCTGATAGCTTGGAGACTACGGGTGGATGTGAGGGGACTACAGGTCGAGGGGATTCAAGTGAATACCTTGTATTTTCCTTCGGTCCTAATTGCGTAGTCAACTTAGGAGATGAAGAAGCGAAGAGCATTCGTAATGGTTTTCTCTATTTTATCTACTTCGTTATTAATCTGTGCCTAATTATCCGTGCTTCTTCCTGTTGAATAATTTTCAGTCCATTATTAGAGTCAAGAAAATTGCTTTTCGAGGAAGAATAATGATCCCTAGAGAATTCCGACCTGAAGTTAAGCAAGTTAAGTAATGCATGAGTAAAATATTTAATTACCTGCAAGACGTATAACCAAAACGAACATCCGGGAATCACACTCTGATAGGAACGCATGCACATAGTCATCTGTATTGGTACGTCTCAGAGAAATACGGAAAGGCCTGAAGGCTTTCCGTATTACTCAGAGGCGTCGGGAACCGGCCATCGAGAAACTTAAAAAATGGGTCATTGTGAATTTAGGCCCATTCATTGACCCAAGACTGTAAGGTGAGGCTCAACAGCTCGACAGCTGCTTCAATACCAGAACCATTTCTGATTTTAACATTTTCAATTTTATTCTCAGACCTCCCTGGAACGATGCTTACCCGTACCTCCCAGAGGATTTGAAAGAGTGAAAAGGGTCATCTCATGAGCCGAGGGAGAGGAAATCGACTGAAAGTTCAGCTTTTCTGATTTTTCTGGACGGTTTCCTTTCCCTTCTATCTATACGCCTCTTTCGTTTCCATCCCATTCCTTTCCATTTGCTGCAGCTCCAGTGTCGGAGAGAGATACGAGGAGAATCACGTATTAATACAGGAACGTAATAAATTTCGACTCGGTATATATTCCTGTGAATCGAGTTTTGTGGGTTACGAAGTCCACACTCGAATACTTTTTAAAGACGTTAAAGTAGCGATGGAAATAGTAAGGAAATCCTACGTTCAGAACAATCAGCATCTTTCCCAATGGCTTCGTGGTTGTGCGCAAATCGGCGTACAGTGGTAGCAATCAAAGAAATGGAACCCTCTCGCTGGATCGGAGATGGGAATAGGTCCTCGAGAATATAAGAATAGAAGTGCTACTTTTCCAGGAAAGCTGCTCCTCGAGAGAAGCGATTCAGTCGAGGGCTCGCTCGGCGAATCCACGCTGGATCCAAGCAGAAAACTCTTCTGCGAGCTGCACGCAATCGTTTGAAAGGATGTTCGTTGGAGGAAGCAGCAAGGAAGGAGATGGAGAGGAGGGGGGATGCATTCGTCCGTTCTGACGACATCTCGTCCAGAAAGACAAATTTCTTACTGGTCTGCATTTATCTCGTCCTCTGGGTTTCCCTGTCTGGGCTCGATGAAACCCAGACACGAGGCTGTCTCCCCCGAGGAAGCTTAGAGGAGGCACGACACTGTCTACGTTTTCTACTGTATATTCTCTTACCTTACCCTTGCCCATACACGGGATTAAGGGCAGATCAGCAACTGGTCGTCAGGAAGATAAGAACGAGTGATTGTGAAGTGTCGGCGGAAGTCGGGCGAGCGAGCGGAGTCCCTCAGGACGAGGTCCTCCGTCAAGCGGACGGAGGACCTAAATCATTAATGCCGAGCGGGTAAGATCGGCAAATTTGCCGACAACACCAAGATAGGATTTTCTATCAGGGGGGAGGCGGATAGGGTGAGAGCCAAGCAGGATTTGCAGCTCTTAGACGAGTGGAGTAAGAAATGGTTCATGAGGTTAATAAGAGTAAATGTGAGGTGCTTCGTTTCGGGCATAATAACGATAGGTCTCTCAAAGATTTTGACGCAGTCGAACTCGATGAAGCAAACGGAGGAAAAGGTCTTGGAATTACTATCGATAAATAACTAAAGTTCTCCTCGCACGCGCAAGCAGCGGTAGTTAAATGCAACAGGACCCTTGGATCCATCCGAAAGCATGATCCTTCCGTTGCATGCGGCGCTGGCGGGGCCCCATTTAGAGCAATTTTGGAGGCCCACTAATAAAAGTGATTTAACGGTGCTCGAGCGGGTACAGAGGAGGGCTACAAGAATGTTTAGGGAGGTTAGGGAACTTCCGTAGAAGCGATTAGGAGTGTTGGGGCTGTTCTCCATCGAGGAAATGTTGACGAGGGGGAATCTCATCCAGGCTTTTAAAAATCATCAAAGGCATAGACAACGTAGAGCGTGAGAGATTATTCCAATTTGATGGCAGCGGCAGAACGAAAGGTAACCGACTTAAACAGCATAAACCGCAAATGAGTCTCAAGTCGCATCGGAACTTTTTCTCGTAGGGCATTTCATGCACCATACATGCGAATGCATGAAATGCGTTGAGCAAATATGTAGTGGCTGCCCCGCGCCTTGTATACCTTTAGATGTCTTCATCGACAAATAAAGGGGAGCAATAGATGTAAGTGAATAGGCATTGGGTTGATATGCAGTAGGTGACTTGGCCTAATGCTTATATGCTTCCCCCCAAAAAGAAAAAAATAATAATAATAAATAAAATAAATAGATTTTAAATAATATATAAAATTATCTTTAGGAGGGTAGGTCTATCTTAGGGTAAGGAATACTCGATCTCGACAAAGGATGTGCACGATGGACAGAACTGTCTCTTCACATTCCTAATTCTTGAATCTTGAAAGCCACGAAGAACCCCTGCGTGGTGGCTGAGTAGCTTGAAATCTCGAAAAGTCAGCATTTGCCATACTAGCAACACTGTTTCTGATCGGCACATCAGGTCTTGCGACTCGGCTGCATGATGATGACTTTTAGGCCCAAGGAACTGGGTACTTGTTCTTAATGAAGTTTTCGAGAGCATTCGCCTGGAAACTCTCCTGGGATCGCCGATGCCATATGGGCTTTGTGGTTTCATTTGGCCCAGCTCGCAGATTCCTCCCGACGCCATTCTATTTCCGTATAGAATTCCTTCCACGTGAGGCTAGATACCGTTCCTTAGTAGATTACAGTTCCAGGGCCGTTTCTAGGCGTGTTGGCGCCCAGGGCAAGAAGTTCATATGGCGCCCCCCCTCCCCCCCTTTAACCCTCTAGCGCCCCCCTCCCTCCCCCTTTACCCCGCTGGCGCCCCGGGCGATCGCCCGCTTCGCCCACCCCTAGAAACGGCCCTGTACAGTTCATTTGTATGTTAGGTCTTATGCTCTTGATTCCACGAATAAAGGCTGCGAGTCTACGACGAGAAACTGAAACTCGGATGGACCGAAACCCTTGCTTCAAAAAAGTCGGAAACTACACGGGGCTAGAATGGACTCACCGTTTCGTCCGAGCGGAACGTTGTCATCAGTGATGCTGTCATCAATGATGCCAAAGGAGCGAGCGGCTCAAATAATACTCGCTCTCGCCTCTCGAATCGGTGAAGGAATTGGCACGGGAGATCAAATTAGGATTCCAGGAGCTAATTCACCCCCGAGAAGGAATCCGATGGCGGCCTCGGGCATTCATCAAAGCCATCGATTCAGCCCATAGAGAATCACGATGCAAGGTTGTCCCATATGCATGATGAATCTGTTGAGACTCTTTGAGGGCTCGAGGCTCATTCTTTGGCTTTACTTCATGAAGGGCTCCATGTGTGAATCCTTGATTCATGCATTTGACGACCGAGGCCCTAATTGGGGACTTCGATTAATTACCAGGAAATCAGGACGATACCCGTGCTCTTACTCGTTCGACAACCTGTCGCTGTTAAGCTTCTGACGTCCGTCGTCGAGATCGATGGATGATCGTGAGATACTCTTCTTTGTCGTCTAAAATAGATCATCCTAAATTGGTGGTCGTCTTAAAATGGTTTGTCATCTTGAACTTCGATCCGCAGTGACATGACTCACCGATCGCGATTAGAATATTATTTTACATTATTTTAAATCAGGGTTTAGACAACCCGATGAGGGAGGAAACATGAGAAAATTACCTGCTCTTTTATTTGGTTTCCTTAGATCATCCTATTGCCCCTAATGATTCTCTAGCAGATGAAAAGATCCCCCGCGAACTCGAGAAGCTTATTTCTCAAGTTTCCTGTAATGCGAGTTGGAGTCCCAGGCCAACCGGATCGCAGGATCTCCCTCGACGACTGGCATGACGTCAAATGCTCTTCGGGGGCGACAATTGCAGCGCTCGATTGTTCGTAACGCGATTATTTATTTTTTTTAAATGCTGTGGATAGCCTCGGTTTCTTTTTACTTTGGACAGATTTCTCGATGGAATTTTCCATCGAGAAAGATCCATCTTTCCATCTGATTACGTAGGTGGGGAAACGAGAACTGACGAGAATCCACTGCTTTTCCCCGCGAAAGATAGCCGAGACCGTGAAGAAAAGCCAAAAATCCCTTCAACACTCCTCTCTGCTGCGCAATAAAAATTTTTTCTCTTCGTACGTAACTCTGAGCTCAGGAATTTATCCCCCTCATGCATCCTCATGCATCCTCAATGTTGGAACCTCGTTATGACGCAGTCCGTCACAACTTCATCGATGAGCAAATTCGCATTCCTCACGGATATCGAGATCTAAGACGAATTCTTGGACTCGCCTTCGATGCTGCAGGAATTGATGAACGGCCAAATGAAGCCTTTCCCTCTTCGAACCTCTCCACGAGACACTCGACGATCTTTTAACGAAGGCTCTATCGATCAGGAAGATGAGATTGCTCCATCCACTGCATAATGCAGGGGGTCTCGCCCGAACGAATCATTTTCTTGCCTACTTTTGTCAATATTTGTGCGCGTTCGGGGGGGCAAGGGCGTGCCATCTTTCTCGTTTTGCAGGTAGCTTGCCGAACAGGTTCTAGCACTGTTCAAAATGCCTTTCGTTTTTCGTTTCAGAGAATTTATCTTTAAGATTTTTCGTGGCATTTTTTCACTTCCAGGACTTTTCATTCTGTTAGCTGATATTAAATATGGCAGAAACTTTCAAAGTAAGGAGGGGAGTGTGATGAGGTTCCGTCAGGATATGTGCAATGGAACGCATTACCGTATTCCCCGCCCCGCCCCGCCCCGCCCCGCTCCCGTTTTTCCTTTCCTTAGCCTCCTTGCAAAGCCCCACCCTCTTACATTGGCTTCATTTTCTTTCAAAAACTCTTTGAGCCCTGGCAATTTGAATTCGCTATGGACGTAGGATACATGACGGCTGCAAGGCTCAAAGTCTTAAATACTCTTTTACAAGTTCTTATCCTTCTTATCCTTTTCCTGCAAGGGCAGCTTCCGATTGCCTCATTTACCGCTGGCAAACACGCACGCGGTTCCCGATCGGCCCTCAGCGCTTAATTAAATCCTCGTGCAAATATTTTCGCCATCTGGTTTCGGGCCGCCTCTTGCAGTTCCTTTCCCGAGTAATATCCCGATTCTTAAACAGCGTGTGTCTTAAAATGTGTCAGAAGCCGCGAACGATTTATACTACTCGAAGCCCGTCGAACCCGTTCGCTCCCAGATTAATTTTCGCCTTCTCCACTTTTCGCCGGCTCCCGGCAAAAGCCGTTTTGAACAGGAAATTAATCTTATGAGACACCTATTGCCTCTGCGACGCCAGAGCAGAGACAGATGTTCGAGGCTGGGGTCCACTATCGGCTGCAGTCGATCAAGCAGAATTCCTCCAAATTTTTTTTCCCCCTCTCTCATTTCTTCGGAAAGTGCATCGACTCCGTTTCACTCCGGTCCTTTTTATTCATTCATTTATTTATTTTGTGCGAGAATTTCATCCGTTGACAAGTCATCAATCTCGATGAGCTGAACTCCATATCAATCTGATGGCGAAATAAATCCGACTCTGATCGCATTTCCGCTCACTCCTTAAGCCAAATCGAAACCTTAAAACGTGCCAATCGGTGGAATTGGCACTGACATTGGCTCTCATCTCGATGTACATTCTCAGTAAATGTACATTTGATTTAATTTTGGTCTTTATCCCTTTCTCGGATCTGCGGCCAGTGTCTCATTTTGATTAGATTTCGTCCCGATGCCCTCTCAGAGATAAGAGAATCCTCATCACCCTCGCCTACTCTTCGCCTTCTCTTCGCCTTCTATTCGCCTTCTCTTCGCTTTCTCGGATTTTCAGCCGCCCATATTATGCCTCCGAGTCTGTCCCGAGAAGGCTTTGCGCTTGGCATTCATGTGAGACGCGTTTCGCCGAATCCGAACAATAGAGGGTTGCCGCGAGCTTGTCGCGAAGAGTCGAGATGAAGACCGCGAATGTCCCGCGATTCCTGCACTCGCTGTCTCTCGATTGAATTCCCCGAAATTGACTGCGATCGAGATTTTTCTCGTCTCGTCTACTTTCGCCGGTCTCGTACCGATCGGGCAATATTCCCAATTGGCAATGGCAATATTCCCAATTGGCAAGGGCGATATTCCCAACCGGCAATGGCAATTCGGTCGAACTCGGTTATAACAAAGTCCATCGAAGGTCCCACTGAGGAAATCGACAGCGTTGATGTCCCTAATTCCTCATTCTCCACTGGAATTTCCACCATCGGAAAAACGAGCGTTGGCAAGCCATCGCTTATTTTTCCTTGAGAGTTACGTTGGAGTGACCGGAGGAGAGTGAGGGAGAGATAATCCCCAGAAAAAAGATAATCTAATCATCAGTCGCCATTTGCATTTCTCGTTGACGACCTGGCCAGTGGAAAGCGACAGAGGCAAGTCCTCACGATTAGCTGTGAAAATCGTGACGGCCGTGACGGAACGCGTCACGAAACGAGAAACTTCGTCGAGATCTGTCGAGATGACGTCGACGAGGCCTTGCTAAAGCATAATTTCAAGGTCCAAAGAAGTGCGAACATCATTTCGATCCTGAAACTGAAGCTAATGCGGCGCGACGGATGTCGTGACGTCACATGGCATCCATTTTGTAAACGGGAATGCGAAGAAAGGCAACCTTGGTCATGACGACGATATTTCTCCGGTCCCTTCGACGACGATATAACCGAGTTCGACTGAATTTAATTAGTTTCCTCCGTCTTGGCGCAACGAAATTGCCAACCGAAAGGGGAAACACTCGTCAGATCCGCTTATCGCCGTCTATTCATCTCCGTGATTGAATTTCTTTAGGCCGAGAGAAAAACATCAATAAGAGGACCTGGAAGAGGTCAACGAGGTCATCGAGCCGACGATGGTCGGTGCCAATCATTTTTATAACATGCCATCGGCATGGACCGGCGTCGCAATCGGCGATTCGCTGCGATTCTCGGGGCTTTTTGTGTCGGCTCTTTCACGGCTGGCGGTTTTTTTTCCCCAGAGAACAAACTTCCAAATTCGGTTGGTTCTTTCCATCTGGACCACGGTCCCGGTTTTAGCTCTCGACTGTCGCAACGATTGAAACGATTTCTGCTCGATGACATCGATGCACAGTGGTTCGGAATCGGTTAAAACCTGGCCAAAAGTCGGCAAATGAAGTTTTGATTATTGTGAAAAAAATTCGTATTATTTTAAATCAGATTGGTTCATGTATCACTAAAACAACAAAATATCTGGAAACTTCCCCATAGGCGGAGGTGTCGTTTTTTAGTGGTCAGTTTCCTGGTAATGGCTGTTTTAAAATAAAATAACCACTTCAAATAAAGGAAATGAAATTTACTCTAACTGAAGGTGATGATAAGTGATTTCTTTTCTATTAGTTGTTAGCCTTGTGAAAAATCAGATTTGTCCAGAAATTAGTTTATATGGACAGTATGTATATGAAACGGCGTTGCAGATGGCAACATGATATTAGCCATTCTAACCACCCGGGCAAAAACGGGCAGCTAGAACTATCATGACTGGATAACATACATACAGTGAAAACTCGTTAACTCGAACTTTTAGGGACCGGGCAAATCGTTTAATTTCGACTTATCAGGATTCGAGTTAACGAGTTTTCACTGTATGTGAAACTTATTTTAGGAGAGTAAATCCTTGGCATCTATTGGCACACAAATTTCCGGTGAACAATTTTCCAAGTTTCCAACAAAAAAAAATGAGTTTCATGATTGACCAGTTTATGAACAAATCTGATGTTTCAAAAGGCTAACAACGAATAGAAAAGAAGGCACTTAGACCTTCCGTCAGAATAAATTTCATTTTCTTACTATGAAATGGTTATTTTATTTCAAAACAGCCATTACCAGGAAACTCACACGTCTCTCATGAAGTTTCCAACACTTCAGGAAATTACTCCGTCAATTGGGGAGGGAGAAACTCCGAAATTTTGTTGTTTTAGTGCTACATGGACACCTCTGATTTAAATTAATCAGATTTTTTCGCAATTATTAAAACTTCATTTTTCGACTTATGGCCAGGTTTTGACGCATTCCGAACTACTGTGCGATGGAGCAAAGCGCTAAAAGTTTCTCGATCGATGCATCTCAGAAAAGGCGGGAACTGTGAGACACAGTCAAGAGGGGAAAAAGCGAGTCTTTGCCATCTGGGTTAATTGCCCCCTCGCCTCAATTTCGCATGACGTGGCATTTCTTCCCAACCCCCGCCCCCCCCCCCCCTTCATCTCCCCGTTGGTATGCCAGTTACGTACGAGGAGAAAATATATTTCTGTTCGTGCTTTCTTCGTTATGTCCGACGTCAGGACCATTCCCTACCCACCTTCGGTTTTTGATAATTGTTTCGAGGAAAAAAAGTCATTAGAGGCTTTCGATGAAGAAGTCTGGCGTGGGAAGAGGCGTCGAATGCGTCGGTGAAGAGAATCGGACACCGAATGGACCCAAGATCATAAGGCAGTACTTGACCTGTACTTTACTGGTACTTGACCTGATGGCTTGGCGGCTGCGGCTCGAGTGCCGAGACCTCATTTAGGCGAGGTAATGGAGCTTTTAAAACGATTAGCTTTTTCCCTCAGGAGCCCACGAACCCCCAAAGGACCGTCGAGTTTCGACGTCCGACGTCGCCGCGAAAGGGCCCGAAACGTTCGCATACCTGTCGACGGCGATGAAGAGAAGCGTCGAGACGGAAGCCGCAACGTTCAGCACGGAGAGGAAGGAATAACACTTGCAGTAGAAATCGCCGAACGACCAATGCCCGGTGAGCATGGCGCTGACGCCGAAGCCCACGTTCAACGTGGACACGAGCGTGTCCGCCACGGACAGATTCACGATCAGATAATTGGTCACGGATCTCATCCTCTTGTGAGCGAGAACGATCCAGATCACGACCAAGTTCCCGCCGGTGGAGACGAGAATGAGGAGGCCGAACGCCACCGCCCAGATCCCCTGCTCCCAGACGGGCAACGTGTACTTGTTCTCCTCGAACAGAACGAAGTCCCCGGCGGAGTAGGAGTCGTTGTCCGTCAGGTTCGTCGCGCTCGGGTCGTCGTCCAGATTCATCGCGGTTGGTCGTGGGGTTCCCAGAGGGGGGGGGGTCACAGCTGTTCTCGGCTCTTTGAGGATGTGCTGATGCCGGGATGGAATCGTGTTTCGGCGCGGCGCGGGATTCTCATCCTTGGGTGTCGCGGGGATCTCTTCGATTGAGGCCCCGACGGTCCCGACGGTCCGACTCTATTTCCTGCGATCGCCGTTCTTGCGCACGCTCCAACTATGGCTCCCCACCCCCTCCCCCCTTCTAAATATATCTCTTGTATCCATAAACTGCGCCCTATTGTGCTTTGATTTGATTTTATTCGATGACAGGTAGGACAAATGACCATTTTGCGTGCCAACGGCGAGTTCCTTCTATCTGATACGATGTTTCATCCAGATCGCACTCCGTTCGTAAATGAGTTCGTTTTGAGTGCGCTCGACTTGGTGGCCACAAAGAAATTCCTGGAGATCTCCTGGAGCCGATTTTAACAAATGACAAATATTTGAATCTTCTGTCAGTTCAGCGACGATGCGATAAAAAAAAAAAGTATTCCCCTTCCGTTCGCGGTTCCGAAAGTCGTTCCAAAAATTGTGGGTGTCTCTCCCGTAAGATCGATCCACAGGCTTCCACCAAGTGAATGAATATATTACATCGCACCTCTTTTTTCATCTCCGCTTGTAATATATGCGAATGAGGACCTGAGTGTCGTCGTCGTCGTCTTAACAACTGCGTAGCGCCGGAGACAAAGGGAAAGGACTGAGGGCTGAGCCCTACCCCCCCTGCCCCCCCCCACCCACTCACGCTATGCTCACGGTCTCAATTGCTTTGATGCGATCCAATATGTGACACATCTGGTCTGAAGGGCAAGTTAGAAAGGGTGCCTCCAGAGGGAATGCTACACTAAGAACTTGGAAAACAAAGGACAAAGCAAAAAATAGATCCTCGATATTGAACCGAAGTATATCCTCTCCTGCTGGAGATGTTTTCATGTCCACTGTGTCTGGGCTAAATCTCTACGGATTCATGGAATTTCATGGTCTGTATTTTCTGCACCATGAACCATCATCGTGATTTAATAGAAATCGAAATTTGAAAATGTACGGAGAGTATATATTCAAGTCTGGTTTCGTCTCAGTGACTTCTACCAAGAAAGACGCAAGAATCCGGGAAAAAAAATCGTAAAAAAAAAATTATTTTTTTATATGTATTTATTCATCGGCCACAGATTACAAAACAGCTAGTCCTAAACACTTGCAAGAAATACCATCCATGCGACCGAGATGGGGGAGATGCAGCCGCTCTTCTCCGTTTTTCAATTTGGAAAATTGAAAAACTCCGAAAGACGTTGTTGGTATTGTTGATCGACTGGGAGAAGGAAAAAAGAGAAGTGTTTATTTTGCAAGGTGGGAGAGTCGTAGGACAGGACGCATATCCGAGAATTTTTTTTTAACACGGATCCCGTTCGCGATGCCTTCATCATTTATTCCCTTTTTATTCCGAGTTCCTGAAATAACGAAGTTGCAGAGACCGATGGGAGTTCCGCGTCAGAGACTCGAGAGAGAAGGAAGCAGAATTCATTGCATCCATCCTCTCGGCTGTCATTTTTCAGCGGGGAAACAAAAAAAAAATTTCGCTTTCGAATGAATCTCTGGGTTTTGCAAATTTCTCCAGAGAAGACGAATAAAAAACCCGGAGATTTGAGGAAAACGTTGACGTCTTCCCTCTATCACCAGGATTTTCATTTCCTTCATTTCTTTTCATAAGTTTGGATGACTCCCTCTAATTTGGATGACTCCCTCCCCCTTTAGAGGTCTCCCTCCCTGCATGCGGCCGTAATCAGCTGGGCACTCGCCAAGCGTCTAGCGAGAGCACGGAGAGAATTTTCTTCTTTCTTCAAACGGTCTTCAAGATCACTATCCTCTTTACCAGGAAACTCCTACGAGGATGGAGGCAAGGATGGAGGCAAGGATGGAGGCAAGGATGGATTTTTAAAGGTCAGGCGGATGTGGGAAGGTTTTTCCTTGGGGTGGAGAAGCGATAAGCTCGGTTTTCCTCCATTGAAAAATACATTTACGAAAAACGGATACGAATTCCCATCGGGAATTTCAGGTGAATTCCAAACGAGAAAATCTTCCGCTCCATTGAAATATGCGAAGAAAACACTTTACGGAATCATCTCCAAACATCGCATTCTGCGTGGGAAGGATCGATAAGGTATCCTTTAAGCATCCCAGCGTTTTTCATCCGTTTACCTGGGGATGTTTTGCTATAGAAGTGATTTAACGAAAATAACTTGAGTTTTACTTTCGCGCTCAACTCCGCACTTGTGAGACAAATCTTAAGACATTTTTTTCTGCACTTGAGAATCCGCTGAAGAAATCTCGCACTCGCTCCTGTGCCTCTGGCAATTGATTGGCCGGAACCAATATCATTGGCCAGAACCAATTTCCTCGGTTCTGGCCCGGAATTGGTGCGCACTGCGTGAACCAGACTCTTTCACTAAAAAAAAAAATTCTCCTTGCGCCAAAATAAAAGTCGAGTTGCTTTTTTTTTTAGTCATGTGAGGAAACGGCTGGAGAAAATACCGGCAAAAATCTCAGGAAGTTTTGAGGATTCATTAGATAAGTATTAGATCAGAATTTGAATTTAGAAAAGTTTGCAAAAACTAACTTTTGGGGGCTAACTACTGTCTCATGAACGCCAAAGAATTACACAAAGTATTTTTTTTTTTGCCCCATCTACCGTTACAGACAGAGGGACCGAATCAACAGAGTCATATCGAATATTGGGTCAAAAATGTTCCCTCGAGGAACGGAAGATTGGATTGCTGAGGAGGCCGAGTTGTAACCACAGAGGACAATCAATTTATTGGGTCGAATGGAAAAGTATGATTGAGTCGGTAGAGGAAGCGATTTTCGCCGATAACTTCCATTCGGTTAAAGCTTATCTATGGGCTTTGGTATCGCCCATTGCCTTTCTTCAACCCCTTCCGGTGACAAAATTCAACTGTCTCGGATTCCTCTCAGAGAGAATCAACAGGAACGAAATTTGGCATACTCCTTCCTCTCTCAACACAGAATCGCCCCAGCTAAATTGAAGCTCCATCTCCCCGGGGTTGTGTGATTCAGAGATCCTCAACACAGAATCACTGAATCTCGCTTTTCGGAGATGTCAATTTCGTTCCGGTATTTTTTTTTCTCCCCCCCTGGGTAGCCACTCCTGGGAAGTTTTCGGAGAAAGGGAACTTCCAAATGAAAGATATTGACCTGGAGGTGACAAAAAATGTCCTTTTTGTTGCTTCCAGTGCCCCATTTCGCCATTTAAGAAAATGAAATTAAATGCCTTTAATTTAGGCTTAGCACTTTGGCAATGGCTCCGGCTCTGGCCTCCAGTGTTGCTGGATATCGTGCCTTAGTTATGCCAGAATCGTGAATTCTAAGGCCTTGATATCGGTGTCTGGATTAACTGTTTTTAATGTATGAGATAATAATGTGTTGAGTTCATTAGATGAACTGAGATTGAAAGGTGGCTACCAGTGACCGATCGATTTAGTGGGATGTGGAGATATCTCATTCGGACAACTGTTAATTAACAAAATGGCGGCCAGCTCGTATGTCATGCTTTCTAAGGGTATTTTCTTTTCGGAACGAGTCGAGACGGTTCGAGGAACTCTGGATAGGCCTAACGTTCCTCGTCCACACATAAATGGTTCATAAAACTCGAAACGGACCTACATTCGGTCTAATGTTACACGTAATTTGTTATGTGGGCCATGAGAGACTGAATAGGCCTGCGATTGGCCTAACGTTACACATCCTGGACGAGGTGTCTCGAAGACCAAGGGATTAGTCCTTATAGGCTTAATTGGTCCGTAGGTCGAGTATTGAGTTTCTTTTGAACGAAAAAAGGTAGGCCTAGGCCTGACCCGAAGACAGTCCGTCGGTTAGGCCTAGGCCTACCGTTAGTGAGTTCCGTAGAGATGGGGAGAAGGGGGGGGGGGGGGCTTGAGGTTGGGTTGACGTTTAAGAAAGGTAAAACCATTGAAAATTGGTTTTTACATTGCTACATAGCCTTGTTTTGGCGGAATAAACTTCATAAGCTTCACATAAGTTCTTCACGAGATGAAATTTTACAAGTCTGTTGGGAAGAAACAAACCTTTGAACAGTGCATGTTCGGCGAGAAAATTCCCTTAAGAGCGAAGATACTTAGACCCAAAGCCTAAGCTTTGGCTAAGGCCCTCTCGATCAGGCCTTCTCATTTCTCAATGAGATGATTTGGTGTTCCTGAAATGACGCCAGAAAATATTTTAGTCCTTGGTCGCATCATCAAATAGATATGTGATGGCGAGGGAGCCGTCCAGTTGTTTTTAGGGTGGGAGAGGTATCTCATGACGAATTCGACAGGGGGCTCAGTCTCTCTAATGAAGGGAGAGGGGAGGGGGGGGGGGGGATTCCATCAACTGCTGTCCCTGGAATGAAACTCGGCTGGTAAGGAATGGTTCTCCTGGGAATGAGATTGGATGGTCATACTGTTTTATTCCCACCAGAGCAGTTTTCTAACCCTTGCTATTTCTTCTTCCATTCTCCTCGGCCTCAGGTCTCCGGTCTTTGCTGCGATGAGTTTCACCTACTTTTCCTTCGCTTTGTTTTCGGGGTCGACCGACGGAAGCCACGGTGCCTTCGCGAACGAATTTCGTCTAATCGATCGCGTGATTGATCGAATTTCTAATATTGACTCTGCGAGGGACCGAGCCGTCTCGAAGCAGCTGGCGGGGCCCATCCATCTTTTCTTTCCGAAATTCCAAGAGAATTCCAAGAGAATTTTCGTAGGGTGTCGCGGTTCGCCGCGGAATTTCGAGCAATGGAAAGAGGAAAACGGAGAAAAAAAAATTTTAATAAAGCGCTGGAGGCTGATTAAGACCGGTTCCCTCACGAGGGGATCTCCATTTCTTCCAACTTCAATTAATGCTCCCTTTTCCTGGGGATTGGGATCTTGATTGGTGGTTTTCGATGGAAAAGTATTTCGCCCTTGCTCCCTTTGAAAAATCGACTCGAAGCCGAGGATTTGTAATCTTTCATTTTGGGAAAGTCTCTGACCTGCCAAATTATCTTATTGTTTCCTTAATGCTTCTCTTGACTCGTCCAATTAATGGATTCCTTTCTGATATTGACATAAATGTTTTCTGAAGGGCAAAACCACTGTTTCTCCTTGTCCTTGTCCTTGCCTTAAGTGACCCAACCTAGAGTTACAGGGAAGTCCGGATTTGGCTCATGAAGTTTCAGGAAATCATAAAAATGAATGACTCCTAAGATTCTTCTCTTCCTTGTTTCATTCTTCTATAGGGAGAGATCCTTTTAGGTTTTCCAAATCGCACGCAATAAAATTTGTCTTGATTTTTTATGAGGAAGTGGACCTAGGACAGATTCCTGAATTTAACCGATTTCCAACTTCAATAATTGCATTTTCCGTCAATATTTCCAGATAAAATTCCTGAAGCCACTTAGACAGTTGAAATGTCAGAAATGGCAACTTTCAGAATCTGCAACTTTTTTTTATCGAATCCGAGGCAAAAACAATTACTTTGTTTCCATGAACTGCCTCATGACGTCGGAATGACGTCACATCTTTCCTCGTTCCGTTTTGTTGACTGAAAATAAATTTCTCAGACCCTTTTATAGCTTGAGCAAAATGGTGCTTCAAGACCTCAATCCATTAAAAAAAATATATATAATGGAGCGGGTACGTTCCTCGACGTAATCGCGGAACGAACCTATTCACCTTCGGCGATAATTTTTTGTTCGCTTGTTTTTTGCAACTGAAAAATGCATCTTCCAGAAAACGCACATCTGTTTGGAATTCTTCAGTCCTCAGTAAGTGTGAGAAAAATTCGTGGAAGGGGCCGAAAGGAAATGCGGTCTCTCTGCATAAAAATTCCGAAAAGGCGGAAAATTGCTCAATTTGCATTCGCCACTTTCCCTTTCGTTCGAGCGAGTAACTGATGGGCCGCAAAAGAAAAGCGACCCGTTAAAAGTCGTTTTCCCAGCTTCATTAATGATGATTCTCGTCACCTCGGTGTGAAAAGTAGGAAGTGGCGCATTCAACGGATCATTATTCCATGCACACAAAAAATATCCCACGGATTACTTTTTCTCACGGAGCGACACTGGTCGCCTCACACACACGACCAACTTCGCGTTTTCCTTGGACTACTTTTGCAGAGACCACTTTTCCTTTCGGCGCTTCCATTGTTTATCGCGTCTTTCTAAATGTCGAAGAAGTCTGCAAGAAGTTATATAACCAAAAATAAAAGCATAAAGATAACATCTCATATCTGAACATTTTTTTAAATAGCTTTTTTACCCATTATTTCATCTTGCTCCAACTGGATATCCAAGAAATTCTGTTTAAAAAAAATGCATAAATATATATTTAAAAAAAAACTAGCTCGTGGTTGTGCAATTATTCATCAGGATCCTTCTGCCACTCGGAGATTTTTACCTCTAGAGCTTGGCATCAGCTACGGGAAGTGCCTGCACCCTTGTCAATGGGGGTTTGAAGAAGATCAAGAGGTGTGCAACATGGTACCCACTCCCGACAGACAGAAATTGAAAAGCGTCCTAGAGCAAATGGCTCCAGATGTTTGAATCGAATGGTCAAAGAGACACTCCCGTATTTTTACAGTCGACGAAACCTGACTTCAGTATCTTCACCGTAAAAAAAAAAATACGCAGTCCAACACGTTCTGGCTTACAGAAGACATACCTCAACCTCAAGTACAACTGCAGCATAAATTCGAGTAGTAAGATTCTGCCAGTCGCGAACCTTGCTTCTGCAAGCCTAAAACTTTGTGAATCTCCACAAAAAGTCCATTGGTGCCAGTTCCAGCGACCACGGCCTGTCCCAACTTCGGCTTATCAACCGCTCAGGAAATCGAATTCTTCACTGGCGCTGTCAGCATGGTGTGTTATTCAGTTTTCTGTCCACCATTCCACTATTCCAGAACTGCTCTGTCGAGTTAGCCTTAAATTTAAAATAAATCTATTGTTTTTCATCAAAATAGATAGGGACTTTATGGACACCCTGTATTAAAGCTTTGTTTCGTTAGTCGGAAGAGGACATTTTCCGAGCTCTGCGCTCGCTATAGGAAGCAAGTCTCGAGAAAACTGTCGAAAACGAGACCGAAGACAGGAACACGATTGTCGCTTCACCACGACGACGCCGGACCCCACAAGGCAACTCCAAGGTCCTCCAATCCCGACCTCCTTCTCCTCGCCATCCACCCTCCCCCTCGACCTGGCACTCTCTCACCTCTGGCTCTTCTCTTGGCAGATTCCAGAATTTCCGGAAGGCCATTTTTCAAGGACAGATGAACTAACAAAGGTTGCGTGAGCAGAGCCGTCGCGTTTTCCTGTATCAGACTACCTTTCAAAGGACAGTGATGCATTTTTCCGTTTTCACTCAATATTCATAATCTCTAGCTGTTAAGAACTCCGTAGTGAAAGTGCGCGCTTCTTGAAGGCCACTTCTATCATGCCTGCCATTTTCATCTCATCCTATTATCGTGAAAAATTTTCCCAACTTGCGCGATCCGCCTCTTACGGAAAAATCCTATAGGATCCAATGAGATTTTTGAAACATGAAAATCTTATAGGATTCTTATAGGAACCTATAGGATTCGTAAAGGATCCTATAAGAATCCTATAGGATTCTTATAAGATTCCTATAAGATTTTCATGTTTCAAAAATCTTATAGGATCCTATAGGATTTGACCGGCTATAGACCGGCATGGAGCTATAATTTATTTGTAATCATACGTTTTTCGTTTTGCCTCCTTTGTTTTTTTGTTTGCATAAAACCTTTGTTGCAGAGCTTTTTGATCACCCCACGTAATTTCCAGGTCTGGAATCATCAATAATATACATCAATAATGTATGTCCTTGTTCCAAGAAGAAAAGGTGTCTCTTTGACTTGTTGCATATATTTCGACTTCCCCCTAATGCCTCGAGTTAAAATTGAGTTTATTCCAACTCCCTGACAGAATGGGTTCCTGAGAGATTCACTCAAGGAGAATATTTGGGTTTCCATAATTAATGGGTTGAAAAGTTCGTGGAAGACAAAAGTATGCATAAGAAACATGGTTCTTTTTCGTCGATGCATATTGTGCAACGCCGACGAACTCAAAACTCGAAGTGAATCATTTTGCATCAGTTTTCACAGCGGGTATTAAGTTATGCCTCGCAGTCCCGGATGGGAAAATGAAAAAAATAAACAGCTTTGGAAAGGAACTGTGTGGTCTGTGCACAGAGACCACTCATTCGTTCCGAAATTTGAAATGTGACTTTCTCAGGAGAGTCCACTTTTCCTTTGAACTGATTATGTCCAGCAGGTCCAGCAGAGGAATTCCAAGCCTGGCATCATCCCCGGATTCATCCTCGGATTCATCCTCGGATTCATCCTCGGATTCATCATCGGATTCATCCTCGGATTCATCCTCGGATTCATCATCGGATTCATCCTCGGATTCATCCTCGGATTCATCCTCGGATTCATCCTCAGATTCATCCTCGGATTCCTCTCCTTCACTCGAGACGAGCCAGACACGGCCTTGTAAGTCTGTCAACTCGCTCGCGCATTCGTAAGAGATTCGAGCCCGATTCGAACCCGTGTGAGAGTGCGAGCTGGAAAAATTCGGGGGGTCTCCGTTGACCTCCTGAGGTCTCCTTCTGCAGGGTTACACCCTAAAACGGGCGGGAATTCCAGAGCCTTCAGTCGCACGTGGGAAATGATACCGAATGCAAAAATACAGTTATATAAAATAAAATAAAATCGTTTCGATGGCTCCAGATCGCTGATTCGGCGGTTGGGCGTCATCTCGATTGGCCTCGTATCGGCACCGATTTTTTGTCGAGACGATGCGGATCGCTCCGTGTCGAATCACCGTCGAGACGACGCGAAAAACGAATTAGCTCCTAATAGTCTCCGAACGACTTCGCTAATCCGTGAGTAGTCACCATGGGCCGAAGAAGCGGTCGATTACGAGTAGACGGGATTTCATTGCCGTCGTTTCTTCGCTGAATTCTCGACATTTCAACGTTTTGTCGGCGTTGACCCGACGTAGTTGCGCCGAATGGGATTCACTCGACAAACAAATGGTTACTTCAGATTCACCGATGGAAGAAATAGTCCATAGTCGGTCGACACCCTGTACTCTACTGTTTCGGGCAAGTTACTTCTGAAAATTTCAGGCCGAAGTGAGAAATTTCGGAGATTTCAGATGTTCATCCCCACCCATCACCTGGCTGAATGTGTGAAATGCCGACGAATTAAGATCGTTTTGCATGAAATTCGTTTTAGTGAACGCTGGAAACTTTGAAGTTGCGTTTCTTGCCAATTTAAAGCGTCTCGAATTCCTTGCTTCCGACTGGTGAGGCGGACAAATGCGCCTTGCGCGAATTCTGCGACACGTTCTGCTCGAAACGATTGAGATAAACTCGATAATAATAAAAAATAAATTCTCTTAATATTTTTCATCTCCAAACTCGCTTGCAACCCGCAACGAAACGAATTTTTTATCATTTCATAATGGAAAATCCACGTGGGACGAAGATCTCAATTATTCATACTTGGATGAGACCGCGCGATAAGCCGATCGATTATAACGAATTCAACGATGATGATGGGCGGCAACTCCTCTCACGCGATGAATTCCGACTTCGCGCTTTGCAAACGAAGCACGAAGCCGGAGCGTGGGAGTGAGAAATGAGGACATCATCTCAAAGGCCTTTTATTACAAAGGCTGCCCTTTCTCCTCGGCTATCGGATTCCAGGCGACAAAGGTCCAAGGTTACAACCCACGGATTCCTGGATATTATTCCTGGATGTTATTGCTGGATATTATTTCCGGATGCAGATGGACAAAAGTAGAAAAATCCAATTACGATTCAATTCCTCTCGCGAATAAAAAAAAAATAAATCCATTATCTCTGACCTCTCTCACTCGAGCAACCCTTGACCTGAAAATTGCGATGCGATGCGGAAATAATTCCCGCTCTGAGAAGTTCCATCCAATTTTTTCATGTTGTCACGACAAATCGATCAATCTTTTTTTGTGACAAGAAAATCTTCGTCTTTGGTATCTATTTGTTCCTGCTCGTTTTATTTATTGCCGCCGGTCGTTATCGGGACACGTATTACATTATATCGTACCAGCAAATGAAATGAGTCGGACGAAAGCATTTTGTTTCCTTTCCGCTCGGTTTCGTCGGCTGATCACAACGGTTCAAACTTCCTTTTTTCTTCGAGGAGTTTTGGGAGACAACACCAAATTTCAAATTAGTAAATGCATCGAACTAACCGAAAGGCTTCCGCGAAGCGTTGCGGCAAACAACCGAACTCCGACCGAAAAAAACTTTTTTTTTTTTACTTTCGACCCGAGAGACCCGCTTCCGGAATTTTCGATCGCCACCTGTAGTATTCAAATGAGACACCTTGAAGGAATTTTTAACTCCCAGGAATGAAATGGAGAAGAAGGGATGGTTCCGGTCATCCGGTCATCCGGTCATGTTGCATCCTTTCGATCCGGCAACGACACGGTTGCAGCGCTTTCCAATCTCTGCTTGACCTTTGCTTCCTTGCGAGTAGAGATTATCTCTCATCAATCTAAAAGCATCGTGCCCTTATGTCCTTATGTTTAGTTCTATAGAATTAAAAAAAAACGACTCGTTGCATCTGGAAAGGACTCTTTATAGATTGGTATCGTTAGATATAAGCGCCAGAAACCGGGGGAAGGATACCATCACGTGGATAAACAGTGGCGGCAAGTGGACGGAAAATGTGGGGTGGCCAGCGCGCCATCACAAGGAGCAAGAGATCAGTGTTGTATCAGTGTTGTATCATTGTTGTGACGGAGGGAGCGGGAAGCACGAAAGGTGTGTTTAGGTCGGTCTTGTCGCCTGATGAGTCGCATTGCTTCAAGTGGCTGGTGGTTGCAATAAAAGGTTGAACGTTCCGCATTGGCAGTTTATATCGGATTGAAAACATGTAAAAGGAGAGCGGAAATTGAAGATCCTTGGAACTCTTGAAGAGTAGAGGTGCATCCGGTCCGAGGAGAAAATTCTCGGTCTCGCGACTCACACCCCTTGTGAGTTTCGGGACTTCTCCTACAAAAAAAAAATCTACCTCGGTAGCTCAGCTATAATGACCAGGAAGACTATATCTCCTGTCTTTTTCATTCGTGGAAACAACATTTTTACATATTGGCAATGCGGATTAGGATGACCGAGCAGCTTTCTAACTTCGGCAAAGGAACCTACAGACATGGGGTGGATTGCATGAAACTCACTTTTGCCTAATTTTGCCTTTAAACCTCCTTTAGCGGCGCTAAAGGAGGTCTAAGGGAGGTTTAAAGCTCCATTAGGCAAAAGTGAGTTTCATGCAATCCACCCAAGACCTTGTACAGTACTTGTTAGCCAGTCACCCGTTCGATGCAACCGGTGAGGCCGGCCTCCCTGCTATCGTACTTCTGTATAGCGTGCACTACGTGATGTCCCTCTGGACGGGAGGCCAGATGGGAGGCTAGATGGGAGGCCAGAGAGACATTTTGGTTCGTCCAGTTTCTCGCATTCTGAAGTTCATTTTCATGTTGCAGCCTAATCCCAGTCGGCGCAACTCTTTAAAATTGCACCGCTCGGGATGGAAGGACTCTCCGAGACCTCTCCGCGGACTCCCCACGAGGACTTTCAGCAGTTCGCAACTACGACCTGTGTCATATCCCTCCCCCCCCACATGCCGATGCTTTCACGAGTTCGTCGGAAATTAATCGATATGATCCATCCAAAAAGGTTCTTCACATCCTACAAAATTATAGATGAACTCTGTATGAGTCGAAGTCGAAGAAAAAAGGCTTCCTTTAGTTCTTAATCGTTTTCTTTGGGAACACCATTTGCGTCTATTCTTTTCAAAGAAATGTGATAGGATTTCAATCGATTTTTTTATGCGCTGACGACAGAAGTTCATGAAGTTCAGTAGAAATTCTAAACAGCGACAGGAAAGAAATTCAGACAGCCCTATTGAAATTCTGTGGAATTTCTTCACAGTGTCTTCGTAGAATTCTAAAGAAATTTTGTAAGATTCTTGATAGGATTTCAATAGAATTTCCACAGAATTTCCATACAGTGATTTAATAGAATTCTTTTGAGAGAAATAATAGGATTATGACTCACCTTGTAGAATTTTTTATTTCGAGAGTCTATAGAATATTTTTGCCTGGGTTATGAAGCAATCTATAAATAAATAAATAAACAAACAAAAAACAATTGCATTGAGAATGTGTCCTGGGCGAATTTTATCTCAATTAGAAAATTGCGTTGAGCAAGTATAAGGATATTCGCGAAGTTCTTGCAGGGAAATGGGTTTCGGCACTCAGAGGAATTGCGACATCGTCTGTCAAATTCCACCATTTTTGCCGGAGTTGATGTTCTCACATTTGGTATGGATGATCGCGGACTAAATTCCATGAATACATAAATTACATCTTTTATCGGATTTAAGACCTTTATTGCTGTCCTTCATGCCATTAGGAATTGCCTCGAAATCCATTAGGAATCCATTAGGAATCCATTAGGAATCTTCATGTCCGCATTCCCACGCGAATATTTCAAAAAAAAAAAATTGGATTCACCGAGACGAAATAGAATCGGAACGTTTCCGTAGAAAATGAGATTTCGTCGCCGGAACCGGATCCCAGTTTTCGCTGGAACGACAATCGCCATTCGCCTTTTCTTCCGCTGAAATTCCGCTCAATGAATCGCTGAGAGTCCTGTCGCCCACCAAACGTTCTTGAGAAAGAAGCACAATTCATCGAAGGACAATTCATCGAAGGACAATTCATCGAAGGACAATTCATCGAAGGACAATTCATCGAAGTACTTCGGAAAAAGAAGGAAGTTTCGAAGAACTTGCGGGAATCCGACGACCATGAAATCCGGGATTCTCCTTAACTCGATCGCGCCTTTGACTCGCCGAAAATGAGATTTTTTCAAATTTCTCTGAATTTCAAATTTCTCATGGATGAAAACGGATTAGCTGGAAATCATTTCCTTCTTTGTGCGAATCGAGATGGAGTGACGCCCTGTAACGCCCTGTAACACCCTCGAACGCGAAAAAGGAATTTCAGCTGGAAAAATGTCATCGCGTTTCTCAACGCATTCCCAGGTGGCTTTCTTCGTCCCAGTTTTTTTTTTTCTTTCCTCGATTGAATCGCGAGAGGAAAAAGTAGGGGGAAAAAAGGTGGAAAAGGAGCCATAACCGGCAGCAATCGCGATCCCCGAGTGTCATCAACTGTTCTTCCCTAATGGACGATCCTCGGAAACTCTTCCGAATCGATTCCATTTCCGCGGAAATCCGGGAAAATTCGGGGAAATCCGGGAAAAAAAATCCGGTCTTTTATTTGCGGTTCGCGTCCTTAATTGGATCGGTCGTAATTTATGCGTCCCTCGCGCGACAAAAGAGTTGACGAGGCCTCTGAGAAATCATTCGAAAATTTTTTAACCGGGTCGATGCCAGCCGGCTCAATCACGCGAATTGCACTGGAAAGAAATTTCCGCCCCCGCAATTTCCCTCCTCGAAGCCAGCAAAAAAAAAAAGCAGGCTGGTTCCGTCCATCGTGTGTTTTGATGAGGGACGCGAAAGATGAAGTTTTTTCACTTCATTTCATTCCTCACTTCATTTCATTCCTCACTTCATTTCATTCCTCATTCCGTTCGATGGAAATGGGATAAAAAGAAGTTCTTGTACCGAATTACGAGGTCCTGAGACGCTGTAATCGTCTTTAATTTTGCGTCTTCCTGTTATTTATTCATTATTATTAATTTTACTTTAAGATTAATAATTTTATTATTTTTTCATTAATAATACATTATTTTATTTTATTTTTACGTAGCTTGAGAGGGACGAGACCTTCAAAAGTTCATCCAAGAAATGGATTCTTCGAAAAATAAAGAAGCCTCAGGGCGAGTGGAAGACGGTTCTCAACCTTTTCCCTTGGCAAAACCATTTAAAATAATGAATTGAAGCTCTTCAAATTTATTTTCTCACTCCAATGCTGTACCTGCGCCTGCCTTAAGTTGCCCAGAAAATCGAGATTGGGCACAAAATTTGATCCTCACGGATTTCACTTGTAATGCTTAGTCAGAACCTGAACTGGTTTTTGTTTTTTGCTTTTTGTCTTCTAATACCGAGAAGAACAGAAGGTATCTCACAAATATCTGGGAGCGAAAAGCATCATCTTTATTGAAACAATATTGCCGCCGACATTCCTCTTAGATATACAGTAAAACCTCGATTATCCGGGCTAATGACCGGGAGACCTTCGCCGGATAATCGAAAACCACGGATAATCCAGAATTCGAAAAAAAACCATGTAATGCTATGGTATATTAACTAAAATGCGAACGGGCCGTATCGAAAAAAAAACGTCGACGACAAAGACGCACGGATAATCCGATCACCGGTTAATCGAGGCCCGGATAACCGAGGTTCTACTGTATTCCTCTTTAAAGTTCATGCCAGAAATACGCAATATGAGTCAACTTGGATCAAAATTGGCACATATTGCATGTTCCTGGCAAACACTTTTATTAGGAGAGTCGGCTTTTGCGTCTCCACCAGAAATTTCCCCCGAGTACCCAAGTCGAGAACAGCTGATCTAAGAGGAATCGGAAACAAGCGGAAAGTCGTCACCGTTCCTGCGAGTCCTACAAACCGCGAAAGACGAGCGTGCAAATTTCGTAGGGCGATTCGCTTGAGACGGGTCCCAGCCGTCTCCTTTCAAAAATAGACACCCGCTTCTTTTTCCATCCGTCTTCGCGAACTCGCGGACTCCGACTCGTCGGGTCGCGAGGGGACGCAAATGCGACGCGGGAAACCCATTTCACGTAGGTAATGGAAGTGCCGTGATGCACGTAATGGATCTTTCTGCTCGAGGGTGAATTCTTTGCTATTTTCGGAAGCAGATCTTCCTCTTCGTGTCGAATGCTCTAATAATCCGGCCTCCAAAGCCGGTTTTCATCTGCACATTATTTGTCTTCAACTTGAATTATTCAATATTTAGCGACATCGTTTGAGATTCTGCTCAATTTTTATCGGGACACAAAATCTAGAAGGAACGTTCGGTGCCTCGGTCTGCCATCTTCCCTCGAACGTTCGGAGTCACGCTTCCTACGAAGCAATGCAGATGGCTCTGTTCACTGCGTCCTCCTCGAGGGGGGGGGGGGGGGGGGGGGGGGGGGGGCCCACGGAGTTCCACGTTCGTAGACCCACTCTCGAGTCAGATTCGTTCCGACGAGGTGGGGGCTCGATCCGCTGACGCGCTGCCGTCGAGGAAGGTCAGGATTTAAAGGGTGGGGCGCAGGCCTTTCGACCGAGGTTCGTAAATACGTTTGTAGGCGAATGTGCGCAGCATGTGTGCTTCCAATGGATGAGCTACGAGGAAAGGTGCTGGGAATCGGCTTCAATTTCTGTGGAGTAATGAAACTGGGGGCGGGGGGGCGTAGGGGGATGGGGGGGAGGGGGCGGGGCTCTCGCGTCGTGGATTCGGAATTCCAAATTGAAGGATTCTACGCCCCCGTAATAGGGAGAATGGGAATTGATTTCATGTGCTAGATGAGGGATGTGCGACCCGCGGCCCGCGGGCCGCGGGTCGCATGTGGCCCGTGGACCTGCTTCTTGCGGTCCGGTAATGCATAATAGGACAGCAGATAAAAATATGTTTGTTTGCGGCCCAAGGCCCATCACGACTTTGGCCAACCCTTTAGTAACTAAACTAGAGATCGACCGAGTCCTTTCACTTCTTTTTTATTGCTCTCGCGGGGGCGCTCGATAGGTCTGGAAGAAGATTTTCAATGGCAATGGTTTATTTTGGGTGATGGAATTTCCTCGGGGTGGGGCGGGGCGGGGCGGGGGTGAGGATCGTCGGTCTCATGCCCTTATATGCCCTAAGGGCAAAAGAGGTCAGCCTTTTCTTTCGCATTCTGTGGCCCGAGCGAAGAGTGAGGCATTTTCATTCGTGCTAAATTAAAATTTTTGAAAATGATATTACGAGGCTGCCATCTGTCGATGGGCGATATCGGCAAGAAGCCTCACATTTTCCTCTTTTTAAGTTTGTCTGTTTGAATTCGAATAAATTGTCGGCTTTTCCGTGCGATCCGGAATGCTCTCTTAGCGCAGTGATGAGACTTCGTTGGATTTGGTTTTTCAACGGAAACGCGATCAGGCACGATATTCGAGAGCAGGTTCGATTTCGGGACTCGGATCATCGCTTCATCGGGTGAAATATCGATCAAACGAGACTCGGCGATTCGCCGACTCCATCGAGGAGTTCTCGAACGGGTTTCTCCATGGGAAAAATTTAGACCGCGATCGAGTGCACGATGGGATTCGCCTAAATGGTGATCGAACGAGAAATATGGGGTTACGACGAGGTCATCGAAGCGGGAAATTAGACGAGAGAAACGAAAGTGAAAGACTGTCAGGGCCGAGAGGAATCCTAACGCATTTTATCGATGTGGCGGCAGGAGTCAACGCTCGGTCGAACGGCGGCAGGAGTCAACTCTCGGTCGAACTCGATGAGGACGACGAGGAGTCGATTGCCAAGTGATTGGAAATTAGGGAATATCGCAAAAAACTTTACGAAGGGAGAGAAGCGACAGTCGTGTGTCCTACGAGCGTGACAAGGGATCAGGAAGGGGGGCGGGGGGGGGGGGGAAGGGGGGGGGGGGGGCGAGAGNGGGGGGGGGGGGGGGGGGGGGGGGGGGGGGGGGGGGGGGGGGGGGGGGGGGGGGGGGGGGGGGGGGGGGGAGCGAAAGGGAATCGCGAGTATGTCTTGTAAGTGGCGATGATATCGTCTTACTTAGTTCCTTTCCTTAATTTTACGCTCGAGCGACAGATAAGAGGGATACCCTTTCTCACGAAAGGTGAGGGACAGAATGGACTCAGGGTATAATGAGTCGCTTCAATTTCTGAGTTTGAGGATTTCGGGTTCGTTTAGCTCGAAATTTGTCATTTATGGAAACATCGAGGAAGACAGAGGCGTCGAGTCGGTCCAAGCCGAATGCTTCAACATATTTTCTACGGGATCTGGGTCCGCCCTGGGTCCGTCCTCCCGCGATCGCTGTGGGGCCGCCTGCCGAGGCGGCGACGAGGATCTTCGAAGGAAAATCATGAGTCCCATGAGAACAGATTTCGGCACGGATTTTCGTTTCTTCTGAAGCGATTCGACTCTGGATACTCGAAGTCAGAAACAGCCGAACCCTTCTGTCGATCGGCGGCTCGTCTCCTGGTCGGAGCGATGAACTCGCTGTTAATCGAATGGCTCTGCCAAAATTCCATTTGTTGCACAGAACGGATCGCCTCTCCCGAAGGAAAAGCTGTATTTATGATGAGAGCCTCGATCGACCGCATGATTCCTCGTGCAAAAAAAAAAAATAACTTCAAGGAAGGTAACTGAACATCGGAATATCTTCAGATCGTAAAATGTTTCACATTCGTGAGCAAAATGTTCATTTCAGAAGAAGTTTCATTTCAGGTGATGATTTTCCTTCCAAGAAAACAGCATTAAATGTTTTCTATTTTTTTCTTGTCGTCATTGTTCAAAAAGGATTCTTCCTCTTGTTTATCTTACGGAGTGCCGAAATTGAATTACAAATTACAAAACAAATTACAAAGCATCTAAGAGCAGGTTATAAAAGAATGATTAATGAAGCAAAACCTGGCCTCGAGAGACCCAAACGAGCATCGCTCTGCCCTGCCCAGTTTTTCATCCTAAAAAATGTATAATGAAAAAAATATAAATGTAGAAAAAAGTAAATTATAATATATAAAAAAGTATTTTTCTGGCAGCACCTAGAACGCAGAGAGAAAAAAAAAATTTGAAATATTTTTGTTATTGCAGTGCGGAACATTTCATCTTCTCTGAGACGATTTCTGCCGGGCCGACAACAGGTGAAGCACCTCTCGAAGTGAAGCCAGTTGATGCGGGGAAGTGAAGCCAATCGATGAGGGGAAGTGAAGTGCCCCGGGAAGTGAAGCCTCGAGAGAAATCGCGAACGATGCTTTTGCAAAGACATTTCGACGTCTTAGGATTGAATTTCGACTAATTTGTTTCGATCTTGGTCCTCATCATCGGGCCACCGGGCCACCGGGCCACCTGTCCTGGATTGCGAAGACGTGAAGTTGTTTTTCAAAACTGGGGTTGAGACGCTGTTTTTCGGGAGGCATTGAAACGTCTCTGCGCCTTGAACGAAAGCGAAACCGCTGTTTCGCAGCTGCACAGAGTCTAAATTCCACTAATTTTTACCCGAATGAAAAAAAATATGGACGAATAATAACTCACCTCGCGTCTCCCTCATCCGCTGGAGTCATGAAGCTGGGTGCTGCCCGGTCGGATTCGTTTAGATCTTAAACCCTTTCGATTTAAGCGATGGGTGGAATACTTTGGGCTGAATGTTCGATGGCACCCGCGTCGGAAAGCGACGTGCTCGAAATCGCCTGGTTCGGTCGCCGTTGTTTCCCTCTGATGTGTCGCGCGTTTCCCGTCATTCGTTCGTTGGGGTGTGCTGCCACTTCGCGACCGAGCATCCAGGACGTTCAGTCGTGCCTCTCGCGTGCCTTCCCTGTCGCTTATGGCTTCTGCGAGGCCTGAATGATTGAGGGATGCGAATACGAGGGGGAGGGCGCGGTTGGTGTGCAGGGCGATGGGGAATCTTCTCCGTCGTTTTATCTCGGTCGGGTCTTCGTGGATATTCCATTCCATTTGCTTCCCCGTTCGACGCGTTTTTTTTTTTTGTCGTCCGTCGAAGATTCGGCTCGATCGGGAGCGTCTGTGGGGTCGTCTGTGTTCTGGTTCCGATTCCAAAGTCTTTGCCGAAACGAATTCATTTTAGCAAAGTGCGGAAACGGACGCGCGAGACAAATCGCAAAGATGGAAAAATTGGGAAAATGTCGAGATGAGAATAGCCGGTGAAAGGAAGATAATCCTAGGTCTAATCCACCCGTCTTCGTCATCCGATATGCGAGAAGGAATCGCAAGCCCGTGTGCACACAAAAATCACTGTTGAACGCACTTGGGAACTGCCCCTGCCCTCAAGGTTCTTGCCCCCAAGGCCCTTGAGGGGTCGAGATCGGTGGGGCTCTCACGGGCGATTCGCTTTCTCTTGCTATCGTCGAATTTTCCCAGATATGATTCGCTGTCGCCGTTTCTGTGGCATGATGAGGGAACGATTTTCTCTCAGAAACATCAGAAATTCAGGTTAAAAAAAAAATTTCCATATGCTCGTAAGGGCCCAGAGGGACAAAACTAAGACACGCTCAGACAGGCATGAACGTCTACGACAAACATGCAATTTCAGTCGCAATATTCAATTCAATAGGCAATATTCTATTATTGTCCTTTCGGTATTATCTGTTCCTCACCTCGTGTGCAAAAAGTCGGCAAAAAAAATCCTAAATCAAATGCGTGCTAATGCCGATATCATGATAAGAATAACGAACACTACTCAGTATAGCTGAGACGAAATGTGAGCTTCGATGTGAAGGGTGGATAAATGATGACGTCTCGAAGCAGTTATCTAGGCTGCACAGAGATGGCGCCACTGCATTCTCACCTTGGATTGATGGCGGCAGAATGCAATGTCAACATTTTTGCGATGCAGAAACAAGTTCTCGACAGAGGGAGTCGAGGACTTTCGAAAGAGGTATCACACATGAACTCGGGGTCCAAAATTAATATGAAGAATTCGGGTCAGCCCAAAGGTCGACTCAGAAAAAAAAATTCCAGAACGAGGTTGTACATGTACGAAAAAAATTAGGAAACGAATAAGCTATCGACGAAAATCGTTTGAGAAACTCACCGGACAAAATCCGGTCATACAGACACCTGCAGGTAATCCCTTTTTATCGAAGGCAAAGGATCGAGCTCTCGAAGGTGAGGTAAGCGAAAATGGTTTCTTGCGAAAGAAGAAACTGGCTTTGGACAAGTTTAACTTGCTCGGAGGCATGCATACCGCTATTTCATGGCTCGAGATGAGGTAATGCATCGCCTAATTACTAGGATATATATACTGCGACTGCAGCTTCATTCGATCGCAGGTGCCGAGCTCGTCCAAAATGAAGATTAGCATTCCTCTTTCATTGGCATTGTGTTCTCTCTGTTTGTTGACGGTGGAAACGAAGTCGACGGCGAGAAGGAAGTTGATGGAGAGGAAGTCGACGAAGGAGAACGCGGCGATCGCCTGGGAAGCCTACCCAAAAAGTCCAGTGGAGAGATTCGTCGCTTACATTTTGGGAGACTTGATTCCTCGAATGAGGGACGACCTCATCAGGAGAAAGAAGAAGGGGGAGGGCTTTTTCGAGCGGCACATTGAAGCCTGGTCGAATCTCGACAATTGGAGGCCTTGCGCCTTCCGAAGTGGAGGTCGAGAACTGGGGGGCAAGAGAGTGCTCGAGAATTCTCTCATTCCGGTCCTGAGATTCCTGGCATCCGGATGCTGATTCTTCTGTGCTCTCTGAATCCGATCTACTCTGGTGAGATGCCGAATTTCCTCAGTTGCCAGCTACCGTGAAAGCAGCTCGTTCGAGTAAGTGTCTTCGTTGCTCTCTCACGCCTACCCGATTTCTTTCATCCATGCATTCGCACGGTGCAAGATTCATGGCTTTCTATTGCAGGTTGCTACAGTCTGCAATCGAATGATTCGCAATTGCTGAACGGAATTTGTTCCATCTTCGTTGCAATAAAGGAACAGGTTGAGGATTTAGAGCAATTTAAGGAGGCAACGTGGCCCGAGTCCCTTCATCTCGATCCATCTGTAGATAACTACGAGACTGTTTTCTTTTTTCGTTTTCTCCCTATTTTGGGCACCGGCATCGGCAACTTGCAACCCTGCCGATGATCGATGGCACCGATGGTGCAACACCGGCGGCCGATACAGGTGGTTGTCGATACAATCGGTACAGCCATATTAAAATGCAAAACGTTCAAACCATGGGATTAATTGTATCATTTGCCGCAATATTTAATGGACATCTTGAAGACGAAACTGTTCCCTTCTCCCTTTAAATTTCTCAACCGAAATCTTCCTTTTCACCCTTATAGTGCCGGAGCCGATTAGAGCGACGCTACGATTTTCCTTGAAAAAATCCAGCGTCGAAGAGCTGACAAAAGGTTAAGAAATGTTTCTAATCCGAACGTTCGATCGTGTTCCTCCTCGAACTTTGAACATTTTATTGCCAGCTCTTCGACTCTGGCAATTTGAAGCAATATTTGTAGCGTCGCTGTAATCGACTATGGCAATATAAGGGTTAATGTCTACCATCGGATGGAGCAGAGCATTTTCCTTTCGGGATGATTTGAACAGTTTAAGGCCAAAAATTCAATTACAGACACCTTTATTAAATCTTTCCCTCGCTCCAGTTTAGTGGCTAATGGAAGGCGATTTGCACTGAACCTCGAAATCAAGTTTATCAGTTCAGAGACTCTGATAGCACTTCGGAAAAGAGAAAATATCACAAACATATGCTATGAAGCTTCTGCGTCTCAGAAAGGTACAGAAGTTCCAAAGCTTGGATGCTTTTCTGAGTGCTATTCAGAAACCACTACAACAGTTCGAAAAACTTTTCACGCTGAGGCGCAGAAAGGCTGATGAGATGATAGACTGATTAAGACTGATGGTTGGCTGACTGGACTGATGACTGATGATAGACTGATGGAGAAACTTCGAGATGATTCCCTCCATTGTATGAGAGAATCCATCGTCCGGAAATTTTTGAGCAGTTGGCTATTGTTTGAACAAAAGGTCTAGGACAGTGTATTTTCTATTTGTTTCGCCCTGTATAAAATTCATATATCCATTTAAAGCCCTTTTTGTGCACAGAGCAACCAATGTCTTGGAAAATGAAGAAAAAACATGATCCACTACTTAACTAAAGAATGAGTTTCAAGCAATTGCAGTGATCCAGTAAAGTCATCAAAACGTATCCAGAAAGAGTAGAAACGTATTGACCAGAAGAGAGAAATTTGGAGAAATCGAAGTTCGGGACTCAAATACAGATAATATTGAACTCGGTGGAAGAATGAGGAAACTCGGAAAGTTATTATCAAGCACGCAAACGCACTTCTCCCCTCCGATCCTCTCCTGGTCGTCGTTGAACCACAGCAGGCACCCAATTCCTGGGATCCATGAAGGAGTGGATGTGCCGTTGAACGAAGTCCTCGCCGTTCTTCTTCCTCCTGATGAGGTCGTCCCTCATCCGGGGAAGCAGATCTCCCAGCTCAAGAACCACGAATCTTTCCAACGGACTGTTAGGGTAAGCTCTCCAGGCGATCTCAGCGTTCTCTTTTGACGACGGCGCTCCTTCCGCCAGCAGGCACAGATAACACACGGACAGTAAAATGAGTATCCCGCTGTTCATGCTGAACGACTGTAATGCCGGCGTTTCCACGGTGTAGAACTACAGATGCGGTTGGAGATTCTCGAACATCATGACATTCCGCATCAAATCAAAATGAAAATTGAAATTGACATGACCTACAATTCGGATCAATTTGGCGGGGTTGAACTCATTTTTTATGTATAATAGACGGATGATTCTAGGTTTTTCCTCTATCAATATCCTATATTTTGATTTGAGGCTGCGATGGGGGTATGAGAACGAAAAGTGAAGTAGGCAGTAATTGCTCGAAAATCCTCCGTAAATCCGAAAATCCGAGTATGTGAAAAGAAATTCTGGTTTGTCTCTAGGATGCGCCATGTTTGTGCTTGGTGACAAATCTGTCACTTGTGGCAGTCAGAACTACCAGCAGTATTATTAGAAAATTGTATGCAAATGATAGTATGTGAATAAAAAAGTTACAAATATCGAACTCACCTCGTATTTTCCAAATATGCCTAAAAAAATTTCCTAAAAAAAGTATCGCGCCGCTCTTTCAACATGTGTGGCATCTCTGAAACAGCGGTTAGGACATATATATATTTTTTTTAAATACACACCTCTATGCATCCTTTGAGCATGCGAATATTTTTGGTCGTTTATCTCTAGCCGTTTTGGCACACAAGTGATTTTACAAGAGCAACTGGAATTTTATTCTTGCACTCGCAACTGGACGCCGACGGAAGTCCTTCACCCACGAGAAATGATAATTCTTTTCATGAAAAGAATTGTCATTCCACCGATTGTCTCAAGGATAATTTCTTCGTCCTCGTAAATTCCTCTGCTCTTCGGAATCTGCTGAGCACATCTCTGAATTGTTCTCTCGTCCGGCAATTTGCAGATTACATTCCAGGCTCTTGAGGGGCAATGACTTCTTCCCCATAATCGCAGTTTCCTTGAGTCCCGGCTAGTTTCAGTCTTCCCCTCCTTCGTTTCCTCTCAGATGAACCGGTTTCTCGCAGCTTGTGAGTCAATCTCTTAACATTTATTTCATCGTTTGCCAAAAAATCCTGTCCCACCCATCCTTTCGCAAAGAGCAGCACTTTCATATGCAGACGGAGGAGCTCTGGCCCGAGGCTAGTGAACCAACTGCTCCTCCGTCGATTCGTTTCCTCGCGCAAAAATAAAATTCGAGTTTCCGTTTTCGCTTCTGCGCTAAAACGGCTGGAGAAAAATGAGCAAGAATTTTAGGACGTTTCAAGGATACGTAGAAGTCATAGCAAAAAAAATTCTACCGCTCTACCTGTTATATACTGAACCCCAAAGAATATCATTGGCCTCACCCGGTATACAAAGATGATTCTATAAGTCTTTGGCGCATTGAATTTAAATAATACATATATTTCAACTTTATCATATCAACGAAGACAGAGTATGGCCCACTCGTCACGTAAGTATCACTCGATTGCAAACTGCTGCAGCCAGCCAAAAAATGTCGTCAAAACGTTTTTAGAAAACATAGGATATAACCTGCACGGTTTGCCAAAAAAAGGTAAACCAATCGAAATTCATCAATAAAAATCATAATTTTAAACGAATTTACTTGAAAACGTATTGAAACGTTGTCTAACATGTTCTTCAAGAGCTGTTGGTGTTTCATTTGCCTTCGGCCACTCACTCTTTAGTTATGGCAGGTTTTGCGAAACTGTAAAAAATTTTGAGTGAACGAGCATGCAAATGTTGCAGTGAGGTACGAATCCACATTTGATTTTTGCTTTTAAAAAAATCTGTTCCTGAGGACAGATAATCGGGTCACGTCAAACCAACACAGCCATTTACCTAACCCCCTCCGATTCCCATTAAATTTTCTGAGCTTGAAGGGGTTATTGAAAAACCATTCCATGCCAAATTGCAGCTCTCTACCTCAAGTACTTCGAGAGATGTAGCAATTTGAAAGTAGCTATCGAATTTGGGTCAAGTCGCCATCGTTTAAGTGCTCATAACTTTTGTTCAAATCAATGTAGAAGCTGATATTTCGGTCATTCTCAAGGTGTCTTCGTGCCCTTTCAAATATGTAACTCAAGGACATTCAATGAAATTAAATTTCAAAAGGCAAAGGATCTGGCCTTGGACCATTAATTCTAGAAAAAGGTCGTTTTTATTTCCTTCAAAAAATTATTGTAACATTTTGAAATTTCTTCTGCATCAATTCTCAAAATTTCAAATTGGGACTCCCCCGGGATCAGAAGTTATAAGCGATAGAGTGATGAAAATCCCCATATTTCTAAAAGTAAAAATGGCCATTGACAGTTAAATGGCAAGAACTCTTTTTAAAAGAAGTGAGGTCATTCGGGGTAAATGTCCTGATTTTTGTGCAATATGCCACCAACGAAGTGTGCACGAAGAAGTACTTTTTCATGCTAATCCTTTCATTAGATCAACTGAGAGATATTTCACTGAATATGAGAGTACCCTCTTATAACTCCAGTACTTAATTCGGCGCACCTCATTTAACTTACCCTGTTCGATCAGTACTGCTGAATAAAATTCCCTTTTTTGTATAATGGCAAAGTAGATTCCATGCTCTTTCCAGCTAGTGCCTTTCGGTGTTCCATTAATGCTAAGCCATTAATTCATATTATGACTCTTTCTCCAGTCTTCATGCCTTGTTCACTCGTAGGCTTCACTCAAGGACTTAAAAAAAAAACTCAACTAAGCCCCTGAAGCTGAAGCTACTCCTTCGATCATCACGTATCTTGGCTTCGAGTCAAAGAGAAGGGAGTCCATGGAAAAAAGACTGGCCTCAGATTCTTCCTGGGTTTCGCTTTGCCGAATGGGTTGCGACAGGAATTCGTCCACTGCGGTTCATCCATCTCTCTCGTTTCCCAATCGAGGACAAAGAGGACGAACAGTAACGAATAGCACGTAACATCGCAAGGTGATGCATAACGACTGAGAAAACGAAACTGGTACAACGATGCTGAGGGAGCCTGTACATAATCTAAGGAAAGTGCAATTTTCTAGACATTTCTGGCGAGATCCTGGAACTTTGGGATACCTCTAAAACTTTCCAGAACGTTCCACCGTTTCTTTCTGGAAACTTCGAACGCTTGAATAACTTTCTAGAATACTCCTGATAGTTCAGACTACTCAATTCTGATTACAATTTGCTCGAACTGGATGCATCCAGATATTTCTTGCACATTTTTCGGATATTTGGCCACTTGCAGCCACATTATTGTTTGCATCTCCTGATCCCATGGGAGTCCCAAGTTGAACATTTGAGAATTTAATGCATAAGAAATTGCAAATGTTTTAATAATTTTTCCGAAGGAAATATCAATAAAAATGACCTTTGTCTGGAATTAAAGGTCAAAGGTCAGACTCACTTTTGACCCAATCGCGGAAACGTAACTGGACTTCCATCAATTTTTTTTCCACTGTCCGAAAATTTAATGCATGTGCATACATTTTCAGGCGTTCATCCAGCATCCAGCAAATGTGGATTCGTTCCGTGTTATTCGTTACTCCGAATTTTGACCATTTCGACAAGATCCGCCTAAACTCTAGAATGGATAGCAACAGGCGCATTACATTTTAGCAACTCTTGGAGAACATATTAGGCGACGTACCATTAAATTTTCAAGTCAATCTGCTCAAATATATGGATTTTAGAGCAAAATTTCGAGTGGCTTACTTTTTTGGCCAAGTCTGTGCATCCAGATGAGAGAAACCAGGAAAACCGAAAGGAGCGAGCAATCAGACCCGGGGGCACGAAATAAAACTAAATGGAGCAGGTACGTGCCTCAAAGCTATTGAGGCAGTACTGCTGCACGAACGATGAAGTACTGCTGCATGGGCGAGTGTGCAGCGCCTTCCTCCGCTCTTGCAAATCATGCCAGCTTTGCGCGATGTCGGGCCGGAGACGGCTTAAGTGCCGTGAGTTGATCGCGGAGGAGAAGTACAGACGGTAATTTGCCTCATCAGTCAAAAACATATAATCAGCGAATAGCTTGAGTCATCATTGATCTTGGAGTTGATGAAAGTCAATGAGCGCTTTCCGGATGAGACACAGATGATGAAACGACAAGAATCCAGGGTGACCCACAGAGACCGTGATGGAACGTGCGATTATGCAGCGAAACGATTCGATGAGAGTCTTTCGAGAGGCAATCACCATGCGAAGCAATTACCATAACCAGGCGTGCGAAATATGATTCCATTATCAGCATCACGGAACGATCAGTTGATTTTATGAACCCTGTACTTGAATATTTTTTGCAGCCTTGGTGCTGATGGGCATCGACACACCATTCTTCGAAATCCGTAAGCAGTGTTTCCAAGCAGCATATATTGCCGAGTCCTGAATTTCTAGTACCTTCGGCTAAATGACCGACTGAACAGACAGAGAGAGAGAGAAAAGGAAGTCATTCGCTTTCTGGCAAGATAATAAAGGCAAGATAATGCTGCCGGCATTGATTCGCACTCGAAGAAGTCTGTGGAGGGTCTGCCTTCCCCCAGAGAATTAGTCCTGAAACTATCCATGCTTACTCAGTCAGTTTAAACAACAGCTCTAGTTTGTATTAAAAAACAATGACAGTAATAATAATATCAAATATGGAGCAGTAAATTTCGCACAGGTGTAGAAGTAAGCAAACAGCAATACGGGATGCAATGCTGCTCGAGGAGAGATGAAGCTGTACCTCAATCATTTTGGACGCATCTCGTATTATATTTTATTCGAACTCACTGTATTAAGTGGGATCGAGGACACTTTTCCTTTCCTTGAGGACAGAGGACGCTTTTGCGAGTCTGAATTTTACCGATCTCAAAACTCGAAGATCGTAGGAAAAATTGTTTGGCTTCATCGCGGTGAGAAATAGTTTGCGAACTCGTATAAAGAGGCTGTTAGCTTTTCCTTAAATTAATGTCGGCAACTTTTTACTTCAAATGCCAAAATATTTATCGGTCGTTTCTGCAATCGGTTGCTCAGGAATATTCTTCCCTAGCCATCTGGCCCAGTAGAACACTACCTGTACGCCACTCCCACTTCTTCCCCTGACCCACTGCCCTCCCCTCTCCCTCCACCTTCCCCACTCCTTCCACCCTCCCCTCTCCCTCCACCTTCCCCACTCCTTCCACCCTCCCCTCTCCCTCCACCTTCCCCACTCCTTCCACCCTCCCCCCTTCCTCGACCCTCCTCACTCCCTCCACCCTCCATCCTCCTCACTCCCTCCAGCCTCCATCCTCCTCACTCCCTCCACCCTCCCTACTCCCTCTACCTTCTCCATCTCCACAACGATGCTACTGTTAAGCTTTCCGGAAATATGGGCAATATGAGTCTTACTGAGCCTATTTACACTAGGACACTCTATATATCGTCGTGTGTCATATCTGACGCACTTGTGTAGATGTGATAGCACTCACGCCCATCTGCGATAAGTCATAAACGCCATAAATCTAGCTTTATTCGTCGTTTTCTCGAACTTTATGACGACATGAAGATCCCTCAGAACTGGCTAAGGAAATGAGAAAGATTCGTCGAATGACGGTGTAAATGCTTTTCACATCAAGTCTATCACATGCAGCGGCTGCTCGTGCCGACTGCAGGAGCAGCTACTGCGTGGTCATGGTCGACATGTCCGTGCCGTTTGCCCGATTTCGGTAATGCCATGTCATGTCAAAAGAGAAAAAACGCCTCCGAGAAATACTTACCGACGAAATGGACCTGCGAAATTAATCACGGATTCCACCATAGTTATGACGTTATGGGGATGATAATGTTAAAATGAGGTTGACGCTGTAAAAACAGTAATCGCGAACAGAGCAGGGTATACTTTGCATCGGCATCACCGTTGCATCTTTTTTACGTCGTGACGCGATGCAAAGAGGCCCGACGTTATTGTGTTTCGTTGAAGGCGAGGCCTTTCTGTCGTTGAAAGAGCTCAAACGTCTGCTTAACACACGAATGTCAATTATAAAATGATGATATATCTCTGCTCTCTAGAAACAGCGTATTAACGTAATTTGCCGGGAGATCACGAGAATTAATTTAACACGGCACGATATGTAATTTTACCTGATCTGATTATAATGGCATCGGGTGTTATCTTAGCACATCCCTAGATCTGGATTTAGATCTGAGATCCCTGCGTTTGGGAACCCCAGACCGACTCTGGGACGGACGTTTGGTCCCGTGGAGGTTTTTCTCTTGACTCGTTGGCCATTCGCTCGGGCGAGTGACCTCCTTTCGGTTGGCTCGGGACCAAATTCTCGTCTCGTTTGTGTCTTCGTCTTCCGATGCATTTTGGGGAACTCGGTCGGACTGGAGGGAATTTACGTGTCGAGGGTGATAGTGAGGGTGCCTGTCGTTTGACTATGTTAATGAACGTGGTCGTCGGAATTTCCATTAATTAGCAAACGAAGCATTCATTTGTACCATTTCTCAGTAACGTGAGCTTCAAAGTATGACCGATATTTATAGATTTATCTGTTTTTTTTTCTCGTTGTTTTCTCGCAACGCATTATTGTCGATCCACTGAGATGAGCTACGGGCCACGGCCGATCGTTTCTCGAGCACGGCGAGGCAACCCCCGGTTGCCACGGTTGCCATTTCCGACCGGATTCCCGAAGGATTCGGAGCGAGAAGACGGGATCCGTCCTGGCTCGTGGTTCATCTAGTCCCCGATTTTTTTCGAGAAATCGCACCGAAACAAGATGGCATTTCATTGTTATTGTTGCTGTTGATTTTTGTTGGCTGGTTTGTTGTCTGGCAATCCTTTATTCGTCTGTTGTTACTGTTGGTCCTAATTTATGAGTAATGAAATTGTTTTCCCCCTTTTATTTTGTATTTCTTTTTTTTTTTTTCCTCCTCGTAAAAAAAAAAAAAAAAAAAAAAAAAAAAACAATTTTTGGAAAAGGATTTGTGCCGGGGGATGTCCGAGAGGGATCCAAGGTTCCGTCGAGGCAGGATGAAAACATCCCGCCCGACCCGATTCTCGAGATTGTATTTGACACCCATGTGAGTTCTTCTAGATCTGACGAGTTTCTAGCTGTTGGAGCCGCTGGTATCTGCGCGGTCTGCACTCACGGATACGACTGCTCGGACCACTTTCAGTTCGGGTTCTTCTTGCGTCACCTCGTGGGATGGAGCCTTCCGGTAGGCCGAATATACCTGTGGCTCCACCTCCACCACGGAGGCGACGTAATAGGGCTCGTCGCCGTCCGATCTCTCGTCGGCGGCGACTTTACCCTCCCGGGGGGCGAAGTCGAGGTTCGGGGCCTCCAATTCGATCGCCTTCAGGGGGGGGACGGCCTCTCCGTCGGGGACGTCGATCGGGATCCACATGTCGTCTCCGCCGAGGACGATGGAGTGGCGGTGGGTGTTGCCGTAGCCTCCGCCTCCGCTGCCTCCGCCGCTGTAGCTGTTGCCTCCGCTGGAGCTGACCGAGAAGCTGCTCGTTCCGGAGGCGCTGCCTCCGTAGCCGCCGGCTGCGCTTCCGCCGTATCCGCCCAGACCGTGTCCGGTGCCGACTCCGCTCCCGAGGCTGTCGCCGTATCCTCCGCCGCCGCCGCCCCCGCCGCCATATCCGCCACCGCCGCCGCCCCCGCTGCTTCCAAATCCTCCACCACTTCCGCCGTATCCGCCAATATCTCCTCCGCCTCCGATGGATGAGAGACCCAATCCGCCTCCGCTGCTGCCTCCGTAACCACCACCTCCTCCTCCTCCTCCTCCACTGCTGCCTCCATAGCCGCCTCCTCCTCCTCCGCCCAGGGAAGATCCATATCCTCCTCCACCCTTTTGCGGTGACTTGTATACATGAACCGGTGGCTTGATGCCTTGGTAGATGATGATCGGAGGCTTATTGTAAGCCTTAGGGGCCGGATGGAAGACTTCGACCTTCTTCTTCTTCTTTTTTGGAGGTGGGCCATACGATTGACTGGGAGGTCCATAGGAAGCTTTCGGTGGCCCATATGATGGCTCCGGTGGTCCATATGATGGTTCCGGTGGTCCGTATGATGGCTCCGGTGCACTGTAGGACGGGGTCGGAGGACCGTAACTTGAATCAGGCGGAGGGCCGTACGATTGCTGAGGTGGAGGTCCGTACGATTGCTGAGGTGGAGGCCCGTACGATGGTTGAGGTGGAGGTCCGTACGATGGCTGAGGCGCACTGTACGATGCCTTCATCGGTGCTCCGTAGCTGGGGCTGGGCTTCTTCTTCTTCGCCTTCACTTTGATTTCGGGTTGCTGGTAGATGTGGATGGGTGGGTGTCCGGCATAGATGATATGAGGAGCAGGAGCGGGTTTATGTCCGTAACCGCCGGCCTTCTTCGCCTTCTTGGGTGGTCCGTACGTGGCCTTCGGTGGGCCGTAGCTCGGGGACGGTGGAGGGCCGTAACTCGGGGACGGTGGAGGCCCATACGATGCCTTGGGCTTCGAGTCGGCAAAGATCGGGTCGATCTCGGGCGCGTGAACCGGTGCCGGTGGGGGTGGGGCTTTCACGTGGACCGGTTCGTGATCGAAGGATGGGAGAGACGGGGGTCCGTACGACGATGCTGGAGGTGCTCCGTAAGAAGACGATGGAGGTGCTCCGTAGGAAGACGATGGAGGTGCGCCGTAAGACGACGATGGAGGTGCGCCGTAAGACGACGATGGAGGTGCGCCGTAAGACGACGATGGAGGTGCGCCGTAAGACGACGCCGGAGGTGCCCCATACGAAGGCTCCGGTGCGCCGTACGACGGTTCCGGAGGAGCACCGTAAGATGGCTCCGGTGGTCCGTACGATTGCTGCGGTGGAGCACCGTAATTTGCCTTCGGAGGTGGGCCGTAGGAAGGCTGCGGCGCGCTGTAGGAGCTGACGGGTTCGTGATAGTCGGGTTTCGGTGTCGTGTGAACGATGTGGATGGGTGGTTGAAAATCGCTCTGGTAGATGAGGACCGGGAGTTCGTGGTGGGGAAGGGGGACGTACTTGATCGGTCGAGATTTCTTGTTTCCTCCTCCGTGGCCGTAACCTCCTCCTCCCTTCTTCGCCTTCTGTTTTAAAAAATTTTAAAAAATTCCCTTTCTCCGTTAGTGCCATTTGGAAATCACGTCTGAATTCGATGCTCGGAGGAACGGTTTCGATGCGACCGAGTCGGTGGGTGTAGCGATTTTGTACCTGGGTGGGGTAGCGACGTGCTAGCGATGAAATTGCCTTCCGTAGCATCGTGTGGATCGACAATATGTAGGCAGGTAATAACTCTAGTTTCCCATCTTTTTACGACGGGGTGAAGAAGATAAAGAAAAGGAATGTACCCCGTAGGTTATAAATCTCCATCGAACGCTACCGCGTCGCGAATTCGGCCCGAAGCCAGCCACGTCTTCGCGTCGGCCACGTCGGCTCGAATCGCCGAAAGATTTTCAAACGATTTAAAGTTTTCTCGAGCGCATCGCGATCGCGTCCTTCCGGGAGAAAAGAGGAAAGACCGAGGAAAGACCGAGGAAAGACCGAGGAAAGACGACTCACGACTTTCGGTGGCTTGGGGAAAATCACGATGGGAGGTTTCTCGGCCGTGTAGACGATCGGGCCGGCGTACTTGATGCTGGGAGCGTATCCGTGGGACTTGGGTTTGCTCCCGTAGCCGCCGCCGATTCCGCTGCCGCTGCTTCCCAGGTCGCCGAGTCCGCCGAGACCGCTGCTGCTGAAGCCGCCTCCGCCGCCGCCGCCGCCGTAGCCGCCGCCGCCGCCACCGCCACCGCCGTAGCCGCCGCCTCCGCTCGATCCGCCGCCGTATCCGCCGCTGCCGAATCCGCCGCCTCCGCTCGATCCGCCGCCATATCCGCCGCCGCCGCCGCCGAATCCGCCGCCGCCACTCGAGCCTAGGCTGTAGCCGCCGCCTCCTCCGTGGTGTCCGCCGCCTCCGTCACCCTTGCACCATGGAACTGCTGCCACCGTCAGCAGCAGGGTCACCTGGGAGAGACAATCGCTCGCAGGGTAATCATCGGGTTACGATCTGTTTTATGGCTCTGCCGTTAAGGTCGGCGTGCTTCCATCCATTCATTTCCTTTTTCATTTCCATCCATTTATTCCTTTCATCACAGGCATTTAGATGGCTTGCAGTTCATATTCGACATCCTGTGAGCGAATCATGATGATAGAGGAGTCGATGAAGGATGGTTCGAGTTCAAATGAAAATATTTCGTGAGGAAGTGTCGGATTCAGAAAATTCCACGAAATGTCATTTTCTGCGATTTTCGAAGGACGGAGACGAGCTTAAAAATTGGAATGCAGACATGAATTTAGAGCGACACCGATCGGTTGCGAATTCTTTTTAATATTTATTTTGCGGAATGTATTAGATTTGTGAAGTTTCGTGCCGTCTGTATTTTCCGAAACTCGATTTCCCGCATGCGTTTAAGTCGCCGTCGATCCATTTCCGAAATGGAAAGGAAAACGCAAACTGCTGAGGATCGAATTCCGCCTGTAATTCCGAATTCCGCCTGTAATTCCGATTCCAAAATGTGAAAGGCTTTCACTCGAAATTGGCGCAAGGATTTTATTTTAATGATATCGTTCGTCGTTAACGATCTTAAAATGTTAATGAGACGGAGGAATCCGATCTTCATTCGAGCGATTAGTAGAGCCAAGAGGGAAACCATTGCGGGCAGTCGTGGGCCAATGGGCCCGGTGCCTGGCGCGCACACACGAGAGCCAATGGGCCCGGTGCCTGGCGCACACACGCGAACCGATGGGCCCGGTGCCAGGCGCACACACGCGAACCGGGTCGGAGTGAATGAGGACGAGCCGGAAACAGGCTCGTAACCGAGCTCTTAACCGGGCTCTTAACCGGACTCTTAACCGGTGTCCACATGTATCCGATCGCTCTTACTCTGTTTTCTGGACCGTAATAGTAGGGTGCGGGAGGGAAAAAAAAGGTCCGATAATCGATTTCCCATATGGAATGGCTGCGGTGGTCGTCGGATGATGGTTTTTTTTTCCAGGACGCTCTTTTCCATTGCAGAAAACCGCATAATGGAATTTTTGAGGTCGTCGGCGCTACCAGACGTTTCTCGGTTTTCTTGTGTGGGTTAATGATGAGGAATCATCAACTTTCGAGGTTTTTCGCTGGGAAACGTGTCTCGACGATTCGGTCTCGATCGTGTGCGTTGCTCCCGGTTCTCTGCCGGGAGCAACGGCCGTGACGAAAGGGTTGAGGAAAGGGTCGAGGAAAGGGGTGAGGAAAGGGGTCGAAGTCGATGTTCCGAGGGATTTCTCTGGGGAATTTTCCCAAGACTCCTCGTTTCAAGGTCTAGGTGTCCGGCCGACACTCTCGTGATGGCCGGACGGCCGACGCTCGCGTGATGGCCGGACGAAGCCGAGAAGGAAAACGCGGTAAACATCTGTATCTGCTCACTTTCACCATCTGCACCGCGTCCCCATGCGTCCAAATCATAACCTGCTCGAGAATCTCCTTTTGCTTTCTCACGGGGCCCTTCGACCATCTGGACCCCTTGGCCTTGATTTCGTCCCGCGGAAATTGTGACGAACGGCCCGCCGAGACTCGGAATCTATTGCCAATTAAGTGAAATGCGATTCGACGCAGGCTTCGCGCCGACGAATCGCATCTTCCGTCCCGAGAAGACGAACGACGCCGATCTTTTCGCGTCCAGGTGCGACGAAAACGGCCGACCGCGTCGGCCGTCCGACCATCGATGACGCGTGTGGGCGACGAGGAAGAAAGAAAGGGCTGGGAAGAGATCGGTTTCTGACCTATATCTCGCATGACAATGGATGAACCGAGGTCTCGACAGCGAGATGAGGGAAAGTCACGCACGAACGCGCATCGGGCGAAAGGGAATACGTCTACGTGCACGCAGCGCGGATTCCCTCGCAGGTGTCTCGCCGTATCGGTTTGGCTTTTTCTGCAGGTTTTCATTTGCCTATAATCTCCCGTTGTGTCCGGGGAGATCCAGACGTCTTTTATGATTTTTTTATGATTTTTTTATGATCTTTTATGATTTTTTGTTTTCGTTTTTCTTTTGTTGAGCTTTCCACGTCTCTCGGGCCGTCCGTTCTCGTCGCCGCGGGATCCGAAAAAAAAAAATAAGTGGACGCGTAAAAAATAGCCCAAGATGTCAACATTTGATCGGGATTTTTGTGATTTTCATCAACTGCCA